>NHOP01000246.1:0-17154 GCA_018697155.1 Pyramimonas parkeae | reverse complement strand
GCCCTTGAGGTAGGGGTCATGTCCCCATATATACATATGCACGCATTGTAATTGTGCTCTTGCATGTATACACACATATTGCAAAAACAAAAATATCTCGTCTTTAAGTATTGACTTGAAAAGGTAGCTGGCCATCAAAGAAATAAACGGACGCTTTTTGAGAGATTTATACAAGCTTGAGCGAATATGTTTCTTGAGGTGAGTCTTGTTCACCTACAGCACAACCAGCACTCTGTCTTCCTTACATGCGATATGATTTGCAAACCTCTAGCATTGCAATTGTCGTGTTCATCGCCCGCCTCAGCTGTGATTCAATGCTGCCACGGCACATGTAGGTCACTCGATGCTAACATGACTCAAACGCTGTCTGCGCACTCTCATATAGTGGTCCCCTTTTTCAACAGGTCCTTGACCTTGGGTTTCTCCATTGAGGAACCCATGCCTGCCATTTTGCTTGTGTCTGCATTTCATGACAAAACCTGATATCAGAGGTGTCACAGTGGGTGCTGGACATTGGGCTTTTCCATCCAAGGACAGGTAGCCAAAAGATTACCTGAAGTTGTTGCACCATTTCTGAGCTTGAAGGTTGCATTGAATGCGCAGTGATGGTACACAAATATAACATGGTTTACCAATATGAGAAATTCTCATCCAAGCTCTGACTGCACTACACTCTACATTTCATTGGAATGTTTTTTATTTTATTTACCTGGAAAGGCTGGTGTACACTTCATGTCGCCAAAACGCAACGCCTGGATCACAATTGTTGCTTAATGTTCACAGGAGATGCATGCATGTAGATCTAGACCCGTCCACAAAAATTTTCATCACATATGCACAAGTATGGAAATTGCACGCACATTTTGTTCGAAGCGGATCGTTCATATTCCAAGGAGTATCCCAGCTGGTGGTGTCTTCATTTACCAGGTGAGTCCACTTTGAGCGGCCGCTGCGGCCAAACTGGCCTCTTCGTACTTGCATCACCTGTAACCAACAGTGGAACCCATTTGTTCTTAGGCATATTTCCTCCTGCAATAACTTCGTCCTGGACATTCAGTATGCATTGGGATGTAATTCATTCACGCCCTCTCAGCGGGATGGCAGTTCTGTCCAAAAATTGCGTTTCCTTGTACGCACAGCAGGCCTAATTTTCGGATTCATCTGCAACCCAGATCGCGGTCTCTTGCTGCATGGGGACAAAACATTGCAAACCAGTGCGCCTGAACCGTACATATACGGTGCGTCATACTGAATGCGCGGGTGTTGCAAGAAACTCTCCCTATGGAGAAATGAGGGTCATCGGATTGTGCAAACACCTTAGGAAGGATACTCTTGTCCATAACATCCTCTCCCACAGCAGTCCCGAAATCTCGAGCGTAAATGGTTTCATTGCCCTGTGTTCCGAATTTGTCGTCTGGCGCCTCCTGCACATAGAACACAGCCCGCATCCAGGGCACCACGTTGCTTACCATCTCACATGGTGCGCGTCAAAAGAGAGTGCAAGCCTTGATCCGATAACACATCCTTAATCATTGTGTTCAAGTTTAAGATGTATCGTTTTTCAGTGTACCAAATACACATTGGAATATGACCCTGACAAAAGTGTGGAAGCTTTTTTCAACTGAACAAGGGTATGAAACACTACCAGGGCCAAGCGCACATGCTGTACAACAAAGTGTGCAAGATACATTACCCAGGGGTGCACCTTCATTGGAAAATCAAACACTCTGTTGGTTTGGGCTTTGATCAGTTCAATGCATCTACACCCGACGCTACTATTGACCAGTATACCTCATAAAAATTGAATTTGAAAGGGCGAAGCGATGTGAAAACTGTCAAAGAATCCATTTACAGGATATAGGATGGCAAAAGCAATGTCGGGACCAGAAAATTGCCTCATGAGAGATTACGTCTCCAAATGAACTACTCGGTCCAAAGTTTGAATTTGCATATTTTGAGTAGACCCAGCTATCCGTTCCCAAGCTCCGCAGCGAGGCTTCACCCAGAGGCTTCACCATCAGATTCAGAGACCAGAAACCGGGCAAACCTGAAAGAAGGCACCCTTGTGGTAGTACTTTTGCAAAAAGTTCCATTTTTGTTTTTGGAGATCCGATGGCTTGGCGGTTTTGGGGTTCTTTCGCTCCCATTCACGCCGTTCTTCCTCCGTCATACTGCGAACCATCTCAAGCTCCTCACGCTCCTTGAAGGCTCTGAAAGTGCACCCACAACACGATGTATCATAGACGTCATCATCCGCCCAACATGTTGCAAGCCTGCCCTTTCCACAAGTCTGTCCAAGCGACAACAGGCTTTGTCAACTGAATACAACATCCACATGGTCGCGGGTACCCTGCTGGCAGCATAGTCATCCAAGCCTTAAGTCGCAAGACAAGAATGCGGGCGACATGTTGATCAAGATTTGATGGTTCGTTTGAAGGAATGGAACGCATCGTTGAATAAAGAAACCTGTAGGTTTCAACAGATTGGGTCAATAAACTGCTTTTCTGAGCGCCCTCTTTTCTTTTTGAAGCTGATTACCCAAGGACACTCAGCGACGTTATTGTTGCGCGAAGAAAAGCCGCAGCAGGCGACCTGTCCAATGGACCACCAAGTCATCTTGAGCTGGAAACATCTTCACATTCCCCAGGTACCCGCGAGCGCAACACTACACTCGGCTTCTTTGCGATCCCGCGGTCAATATTGCGCGGCTCGCGTTCATCGAATATCTTCTGCGCGATTCAGTTTCAATCCGTGGCCCCTGCCACACCATCCATTGGTCCTGGGAGACTACTAACAACGCAACCGACGTGCAAGGCAGAGGGCGTACGCTTCGCGCAGGTCTCTGTCGCGCTTGATACGCCTGAGCTCGCGCTGCTTCCAGAGCTCGTATTCCTCCGCCTCGTTCTCTTCATCGTCAGTATCCACGTCCGAGTTGCGCGTTGCTCCCGCGTCCGCGCGCTCCGCCTCCGCGTCCCTAGCACAAAATAGCACCCGCAACTCAACACATACCAAGGGTCGACTAACCAGACGCGAAAACAATTTGGCGCAAGTTTGAAGTCAAATCATGAAGACTGGACCTGCCCCGGTTTGCCAGATCACGACTGCGCAGAGGTGCTCGCGACGTCAACAACAATAGTTCGTCAGTGTTTGGAATGTCTTTGAAAAGTTAGCGGGAGGCTACAAAGCATGCACAGCAGATGCATAGAGTGCAAGGACTAAGAACACACCGGCGAATCTCAGCCTCGACAATCTGGCGGGTCTCCACCTTGCGCGTCTGGAGACGCTCCTTTTTGCGCTCCTCCTCCCTGTCTAACTCCTCCTTCAACTTTTCGCGCTCCACAATCGTTTCTCTCTCCGTCTACCACAACACAATGACACAAGTGCAGTCCACATTGCAGTCCGTCCGGCATTGCCCTTGGATGCGTCCTGAACACGCTTGCGAAGTAGAGATATATTGTGGCATTCAATCATGGCTCTGATTATACACGTGGTTACGACTCTCGAGCATGGAGGCACCAGCATGAACAGGTACGCCACCTCTTGCTTGACGACGCAGGTTCAAGGGCATCTGAACCTGACCCTGCTATTTTGGACATCTGCATGTTTGGCGTACAACGAAGATGCCAGCTCCAGAGACAGGCGCCGGTACAATGCTAGCTGTCAGGGGAACGTGAGAAAAGAAGTTGTGCAGTTGTTTGTGGGTTTGTACTGCGCCGTATGTGGCACACTTGCTACAAATGAAAAATCTACAGTTTTGCAGCAAGAACGTTACTGCATCGTTTACATGAAAACAAAAATTTGGCACCGTGAAACTGAAAACGCCGTAAAACCTGATAGGTCAGGAGACCTTAAACCTGATGAAAGCGTGACCCAAAGTCGTATGCACCTTGGGAACAAACACAGGTTTCAGCATGACACGCCCTCCAGGACCCTCCTCCTCCGAGTCAGTCTCGTACTCAGAAGAATCTTCCTCTTCATCTTCCTCCTCCTCCTCCATAGCCATCTCTTCTTCTAGTTGCTTTGTTCGCGCTTTCTCCATCATCCTAACAAACATGAAAAAAATGGATTCCCCGTTCACCTTCCCACCTCAACGAGAAAACTTAATGAGCATGAAGTGCAGGTTCGCCCACTTGACATGTTTTCGTTCATTTGATGATATTCGCACGATTGCCTCAGTAAAGCTTGAGCTCAAGTACATACACTCTTGCTGTGAATTTACTTGCTCCAGGTTCATGGATACTTTGCATCAAGCGCAGTTGTGGGGCAATGCAACCATGGCAAAGACAAATTCCAACATTCCATTCGATCATGCACTCAACAAAATCACGAGGCGACGGATCGAACATGATCAACATATCATTCCTTTCCCAATTGCAGGTCTAATTTCATCAACCAGACACCTGCCGAGATGTCATGAGATATGAGATATATTAGAACTTCCACCCAGCACGGCACTTCTACGACCCTCAATGAATGAAGCGCAGCAACAAGTATTTTGGCTCCACACACTGGATTCCAGAAGTTTTGACTGTGTGTACATCATCACTTGTGAAGTCATCTCGCACCGTCGCTTCATCTGCATTCGTCGCAACTCAATCATATCCTCGTCCTCTTCCTCATCCTCTTCGTCCGACTCGTTTGCCTGTCCATATCAGAGATGTGTGTGCGATTACACAGTATCATCCAGCAGTGGGGACGGCGTATGTCTAAACACTGGCTCTCAATTTGTTCTAGACTCTAGAGACTCAACCATTTCAACAAAATATGTTTTTCCATTCCTCAGCACCAATTTCCTTCAAGTGTTTAACATCGTACTAAATTTTGAGAAAACACGCAGCATGCTATCATTAACTACGTGTCCGGCAAAGATTCTAATGACTTGATAGTTTATCCTTTGCAATTTCATGGAATGAGTCTGGATGTTCTTCACCGTACATTGGAAGCATTTTGCACGTGCACGATTCACCATGGCATGCACAACCTGAATTCCCCGCTTGCCAGCATCTGTGGAGTCAGCGTCATCTTCGGACTCCTCATCGCTGTCGTCCAGTATTTGCGCACTTGCAACAGCTCGGCGAGCAGCAACCGCCTCTTCCCGATTCATTCCACGGCTGGCAGCTAAACGTGCCAGGCGTGGATCGTGCTTTGCTTGGATCTCTGGTACGTCCCCCTTACTTGCCTGCAATTAAGAGCAACAGTGGAATCGATAGCCTGCTAGTTTATGTCATGCGGTACCAAGGTGACTGTCAGTTTCTTGTCTGGAATTCTCAGGAACTGGGATGTAACAACACAAACAGAAAGTCCCTGAGCCAGTAATGTAAACAACTAATGAAGGCGATTTCATCGATCATATGATGTGATTCCCCTGCTACGAACCATAATGATCCATGTACACGCCTTTTCCTGGTATACTCATTTCATGACAAACCTTCTACCAGAACATTTTCTCAAAATCACAATAGTCATCAGAAATATGTTCTCAACCCCTTGGGCAGATATTATGGGTGTAACTGATAATCAAAAATCGTTGGGAATTTCATGACGTAATCAAGATTACACAGGCTCATTTCAATACATCATACAACCGTGCACAATATCTACTAAAACAATTGTGCAAACCCTAGCTCGAACACACCGCGCGACTGGCAGCGAGGGCCGCCGCCTCTTCCTCTTCATCATCAGACTCGTCACGGTCGCGGCGTGGATCCTCATCTTCTTCTTCATCTTCATCCTCTTCGGGCGCCCAGTCTGGCGCCTTTCCCGGCCAGTAGCGCGTCACTCGAACTTTATTGTTTTGCCCTTTTGTAATTGACCCGCCAGTGTCTCGCCGATCCAGCCATTGTGGATTGGAAGTACCCGCGAGCTGCTGTCCCGTCTCATGTATCCGAACCGCTGCGAGGTTGCGAGACATAGCTACGATCGGAAACTGTCGGGATCTCTATGTGTTCAAGTCTTGACGGTGCGCTTATGGTCAGTATCTGGAGTTATCCGGCTTGCTTGCACTTGTCGCACAAGGTCAGGAGTGTGCAAGTGATCAAGAGGATGTGGATACCTTGGGGGTGAAAATCTGCCTGAGCTCAAGATTGGGTATAGCAAATATCTGAACTACTTAATAGGTGTTAAAACGAGCGAATAAATTACCATTTAGAATATACAAAGGTTTGGAGGGGGTTAAATCATTACCGTCAATACTGGTGGTACTTCTGTTTCATGGTGCGCTCGTCTCTCATGGCACATCTAGTAGGGTGTGAACTACATCCGCGGCTTGCCCCAGTTCAAGCCCCGGCATCTGCTGGTATAGCCTCGGGTAATGATTTATCAAGGCCATGCAGGTGTAACGGCCCACTTTTAGATGACTTTACCAATTTTACCAATTAAAAGTGATTTTACCAATCGCGTGAACAACAGTCAGAAAAGGCACTGCCTGCGACCATGATGTATCAATCGCCACTCAGGCTTGGCGGGACCTTGAAGGTCAGCGAGCGATTACAACGACCACCATGATTGCTACAGCCTCGTCGGATGATCGATCAAAGCTCAGGCGGGCTTGGCGGGTCATCTTCGATCATCGAGTGATTTTACAACGGCCTAGACGTTCACAATGATGAGTGTTGCAACAAATGTAAATTGTGA
This sequence comes from Pyramimonas parkeae, assembly GCA_018697155.1. Lineage (NCBI taxonomy): Eukaryota > Viridiplantae > Chlorophyta > Pyramimonadophyceae > Pyramimonadales > Pyramimonadaceae > Pyramimonas > Pyramimonas parkeae. The sequence continues at coordinate 10,521 of NHOP01000246.1, read as the reverse complement.
AAACTGTATATCGACGCAACTCAGGATACCGGAAAGGAATCGAATGTTTTCGAGCGTAGAAAAATGATCGAGAAATATGGGAAGATGGATTTGGACCGTTTTCAATCCGATCTCCATCGGATCCAAGACAGACAAGCATCGAACATGAAGGGGGGTGCTTTTCGGGACATATTCGCTATCGACGCAAATGCTGTGGTGGTTCTAATTTGATGTTTCTGGACAGACCACCTCTTGGGGCCTCAGTCACGGCACAAACCCCCAACAAGCACAAATCGAAAAAGACCCACGGGATCCTTCCTGCACAGCAGTGCTGAACCCTAGCTATCCAGTTCCGCTGTCGAAATCTTTCGTTCGTTGTTCACTGCCAGTTACGCGGAATCCGAATCATACTGACAGTCCTGCATTGATTTCTCTGCGGTTTGGTAGGCCAGAAATCTTGCAGAGAACCTTCGGGCCAACGAATTAACATGGCGGTGCCCGAGTCGAACGGCGTTGTTGAGTACGCAAAATGCAACCTGTGACTCTTGTATTTGAGATGGTGATGAACGATGCTATTAGTTCTTGAGTTGTGCTTTGCGAATGTGTGTGGAACTGCGAGTCATCTGGTGAGCTCGTTGAAGATGGCTCACGCATACACCAACCTCGGTTTCAAACCCGTTGCCAGAAGTTCCTTGTGTATTGCACACATTTTGAAAGATTTGCTCGAATGTTTCAGACCACCGAACAAATGAACACGATGTTTCTGCCCGTGAGTGATTACTTTTTGCAAATGTGTGTGTTAGCAACTTAGCCCTAACAGCGTTGAGCGCACAAGGTGCTCTCAGCAAAGAGAACAAGTGCAACTCTATCATGCGTGGACTACCAAGAACCTATACAATTCCATACTTACCATAGAAATCGCATTGTTACTGGCTAAATTCTTCATGCTCTTGACGTTCAGAGCTCAACAGGACCACTGTTCGTCAAGATCCAAACCCACAAGTATGCATAACGCAGTTTCTCGAAATGTTTCAAGCTTTTCTTGGTATCATTTCCCACACGTGTTCATACGTTTTCAGAGAACACAATGGCCCGGAAGAGGAGTTGAAGAAAGCTAAGAGTAGCTCCCAGAAAAGGCGCGACAAAAAGAAGGCCGCCAAAGCCGCTGGCAAGCCCAAGCCCGAACCGGTAGCTGCTCCGGTGAGGGAGGAATCGGAGGTACGCTATCAAAATTTGATTTGAGGCGCGATGCAAGCAGAATTGATGCTTAACCACTGCTTAGATGCCTCGGACATATATGTTGCATTTATGCGGGATGGATCGACGCTTCACGCACGCGATGGGTTGATTAGTGGGTGTAAGCTCAGTCGTAAACTAAGCCTGATATTCTCGTTAGACGCATTGTGGCATATGTTGTGAATTTGCATAGTGGAAGCGGCTAATCTGCAAAGTTCAGTACAACTAAGTTTAGGCACACTTGCTTACAGACGATGGGTTAGGTTTGGGCATGTTTCGGGTTTCATTTTAGATTTATTGCCCCTATATCTTGTAGCCTGTATCACGCAACACGCCTTGCATACATGTCACCCCTGGACATGTATGGACAGAAGATGCTCACATTCGAATCCGGACCTGGAGTGACCACTTTGCCACATAAGCATGTGAGCAAGAAGGTTGCTCGGGTACGCATGACAGTGTCCATGGAGAGACCTTTAATTTGAACCTGTAGAGAGAATCTTGCAGGATCCTTGGTGTGCATTTGCAGATATGTGGTAGGCTTTGTGCACTATTCCTTGGTCTGATTTTGCCAGACTATCGAATGATTAGTTTATGGGGCTTCCTTGCCCTGCTGGTATGGGGCATATCCCATTGTAAATATTCTAGGAAGATGTAAATTATTATTGCATTAATTGATAGAGGGGTCATGTCTCCATACACATATGGGGACATGACCCTTGCCAAAAGGGTAGGAAGCCATGTCAATCGAATCGCGCGTCAAGTTTTAATGTTGCACAAGGTCATCCGTGTATCATTCTACAAACCGATTGCGTGATCCAAGGAGAACGTATCTTGCCTTCTTCATCGATGCGATCTGCTGACCCATGATAATCCAGATGAAAAGCTCTTAGTCTATATCATATGCAGTCGGATGCCCATTATATATACGCTGCCCTAAGGTGTATCCATGGTGAAAGCATATATGTTCGCGATGCTTTCCCTGCCAGCTACACACTGAAGAGGGATCACATGTAAGATACTCCAGTACTGACGCCGAAATTTTTTCTAGCACACGGAAATCTCCAGAATGTAGCTATTAAGAAAGGTGTGTTGCTCTACACTGAAAGTGGCCCAAACCCCACTTCTTGTTTCATTTTCATAATCTGATATTCGCTGGGCCCTTTTTTGTTTCCACAGAGTGTGATTTGATCTTCAGAACATTCTGTGTATTGAATGTGCGCAGTGAGTCTATTGCAGATACACACATAAGAATCTGAGATGGGTATCTCTATTTCCTTGGCAATAAAGCGTACCTTCAACCCCGAAAACAACTGGTGTATGGCAAATATAAATCATGCATTTCGGACAAGCAATTGCTGCAGTGGGAATAGCTTTCTCAATGACTCAGTGCTATGTTCCACATGAGTTTCAGTATGAGATTTCATCAGCAGGTTCACATTTTGGGCCAATGAGCAGGAATTTCCCACAATTGTTACTTCCAGTTTTGCCTGCATTAGGTCCTGCTAGTTCATGCTTCGTTTGTACATTTCAGAAATGAACCATGCCTGATGCTTTCAGGTGCAGAGTGCTACAACAGTGGAGGTGGAATATGTAGAAGCGCCATTGGAGATAGCTGAAGAGGATGAAGATAATCCCATCTTTGCAGACTTCAAAGCAATATTCGAGAAGTTCCAGCTGTCACAGGAAGGGCAGGTTGAAGGCGACGGTGCAGGTTCTGGGCGGGAACAAGAGAAGGCAGCAAAGGATGAGCATGCCGCAAACAAAGATGAAGGTGCTGATTCAGATGATTCAGAGGATGACAAGGAGGGGGACGACGATGATGAGGTTTGTCCGCGACCCAAAAATTGAATTCATATCAGCCTGAAATAAGATGGTTTTGCTTTTTGTGATATATATTTCGACCTGCCCAACAAATCCTTTTCTTCGCCCATGCTCCGCAGTTGTGATCGTCCCAGTTTTGTGTTTCATCCGTGATTTCACCTAGGTCTTCGCTACGATCCCAAGCCGGAAGATATCTGACATCTAATTGTGAAACCTGATGGCAAGCAGCAAAAACTGTCGAAAAAGAAGAAGAAAATGCAACAGCGTATGCGCATTGCGGAGCTGAAGATGAAGTGCTCGCGCCCAGAGGTGGTGGAGATTTGGGACACAACTGCCATGGATCCCACCTTACTCGTAGGGCTGAAGGCAACACGCAACTCTGTACCAGTCCCTCGCCACTGGTGCCAAAAGCGCAAGTTTTTACAGGGTATGTTGTGTGGACTGAGGATGCTTTCATCAGTTTGCAGTAGTGATACCATATCCGTAAGTGCGTGAAAAATCCATGTCCCCATGCACTGATGATGGTGGCACAATTATGCCATATAACCTGAAAGGTTTACGGATAGCGTGATAACAGGCATAATGTGGAAATTGCTGATCCCATCCGCCACATCTGTGACCCCTACTGTTATCTTGTGTTTCAGCTGGGAAGCCAAACGCACCTACCCTGTCAGCTATGTGATGAGTTTGCAACAACCTCAAATCAAACCAACTACCCAAATGTCATGTGATTGTACAAGTACTGCGTATCTGATCAATCACTGATGCAGTATTTGCGTCTATTTGTATGTTCGACTTTCACTTGTTTATCTTCATACTTGTTGAATATCTGTTGCAGCAGCCAGAGCCCTGACAGGTGAGGGTAGCAGCATCGATCACAGGACTAATCGTTTTTTTCCAGGATTTCCAGGATGCGCATGATCGAAAACATGCAAGCGCACAGTAGGTCCACCCCAATGCACTAGTTCGTCATATTTGTTTGGTCATTTGGTGTGCTGCTTGTGCAGGTAAGCGCGGTATCGAGAAGCCACCCTGGCAGCTTCCTGATTTTATCGAAGCAACAGGCATCGCGTCAATGCGACAAGCATATTTGGACAAGGAGGGAGAGAAGAAACTAAAGCAGAAACAGCGTGACAAAATGCAGCCGAAGATGGGCAAAATGGACATAGATTACCAGGTCTGTGTGATGTACTTGTCAATGGCCATACTGAATGAGGAAACACGAATGCGGATCGGTAATTATGTATGGATTAGCATGACATCTGGTAGGACCGCTTGAAGGGTTGTGAGATCTTTGTCTGTGGCTTTCCATTTTGAGCATGCTTGGATTTTTCGCTTAGCGAAATCCTTTTGTATTGTACACATGTTCCCGCTGTTTAGGCAAGTGTCGTTATCTTTTCCATAGTTGTTTCATAGCTTTCGCTAGTGTCACTATCTCAATCAACTGTAAAGCAACTTAACCACAAGTGGAACAAATATCGGTTTCAACTGATGTGTCGTCTGACGCATGCGCATGCAATAATCTTGGTTCTCTAGAATCTTGTCTTTCCAGTTGTCATTTTCACAGGCTGAAAACACGTTTAGAATGATGATTGCTCATGTGTTGATGGTCAACAAGGGTTTTTGCAATTGGTAATCAAGCATACCCGATTGCATCTGGGTGTTGAAAACTTGCTTAACCAACATTTTATATTGGCGCGACTGGAATCAACTCTACTTTGTCTTGTGCGCCACTCCCACAGGTACTTCACGATGCGTTTTTCAAGTTTCAAACCAAGCCCAAGATGACGAAAGTAGGGGACGTATACTATGAGGGGAAAGAGTTTGAGCAATCGCACTCGCACATCAAACCCGGGAAGTTGTCAACGGATTTGCGCAATGCTCTCGGCATGCCAGAAAATGCACCTCCACCCTGGCTCATCTACATGCAGCGCTACGGCCCGCCGCCCTCGTATCCTAATCTGAAGATTCCAGGCCTCAATTCACCCATCCCACCGGGTTGCAGATTCGGGTGCGTTATGACGCACTTCGAACTTGGGATGTTTGACAACAGGGGAAGTGTGCTCTTTACAGCTTAACGTGTGTTGTATGATATGCTTCAATAAGGTTTGTGTACGTTTCGACCCAGGAACATTTTGGGAAGCCAACAACGGGAGAAGGCGGCATTTTGTAGATAACGCGACAAATTTATCCGCAGAAGTTGATGTCTGCAAGTTTTTTGAGACATTTTCAAGCTGCGAGTGCCGAGAGCATTTGTTTGCTTGCATGCAGCGATGTGCGCTAGGACATGATTGTTGAGATGGGCTGGACTGTGAAGTGCAGGTACGAGCCGGGGGAGTGGGGCAAGCCCCCTGTAGACGAAAATGGCAATCCGATTTATGGAGATGTGTTTGGAGTGGGTACGAGGGACATCAACCCGTATGAAGAGAAAGTGGACAAGACCAGCAGGTGAGGGTCACCTTTGCTGTTTCGGTCAATATGAGTCTCCTCAGGCTTGGAAGCGCAGCCTGGAAGCAGCGAGGCAAATAAGAGTTTGTTTTGTTTAAGATGCTCTGTTGTTTCCTTGGTGCGGTGTTGGAGCGTGCTGCGTACGCCACCTAGATGTTCAGGTTGTTTGCCGTTTCGTGTAATTCCGGTTTGATGGTGAGCTGTTTGCTCTGCTATGAAAACTGTTTCTGTCGTTGATCAAACGATAACGAATCGGCGCGCTCTTTGTATTTTTTCCTTTCGACAGCGTGGCGGTGCACTTGTTCTAGTACCGCTTCCATGATTTCAGACTATCATGGATAGTCTCTGAGACTGGTGCTTGCAGGCAGGAAGCGCCCATTGCACATGTTTTGTTCCAGGGACGCATCAACTTTTGGTGTGCACTGTTAAGAACCCATGTCTTCGCACCGCCAGGACTGTACGCGATGCACCATTTTGTCTTTCATGATTGTGCCACTGGATATTGCCTTTGGTTGTGGGGCTTCTTGGAAACTGATTCATGGTTGCTCGTTATAAAGGGCAGTCATGAATCAGTTTCAGACTTCACATCTCTGCTTTCCGTTGTATGTGGCGCTTTCTTGGGGTTTGTGGGGCTTCTTATGACGCCTGAACTTGCTATCTGAGAAAACTTTCGCTGCGAATGAAACCTATAACTCGACAGGTCCCAACGCCAATGGAAACAAATATGCATGAAAGGGACCCACGCTCATGTTCATGCGCCCATTTGTAGGGCATTTTCGTGTGCGGGTTTATGCAACGACCACCTCTTTGGACAACTCCTTGCGAGTTGCCTGAGTGCAGATGGGGCGACCTGTTGGAGGAGGAGGAGGATTCTGACGAAGAGGATGACGAGGAGGATGAGGATGACGACGACGAGACCATGTCGCACGCGTCCCTAGAAGAAGAAATTGCGACTGGCACGGCATCCATCTCCTCTCTGCCCTCCACAGCCACAGGACTGGAGACGCCGGATACAGTCGATTTGCGCAAGAGAACCGCGGACCGGCCCCTCTACCAGGTGTGTGGCGCTCGATGCAGCTCTTGATTGAGATACTGTTGTGGTGGGTTCCTGCCTTGGCCTACGAATTATTGTGGGCTGGCAATGGACCCACGAAGATTCGAGAGTGGACATCCCATTAATGTTGCTTGTCCAATGATTCCACTCTCTGGATGGGGGGGCCAGGTTTCTTGAACGGGTCTGCATGTATTAGGATGGTTGAACAATTGTAGCAAGGTTAGCGATGTCCTGGGGCGCAGTTTGGGGAAGATAATCGGAGCGTTTGTGTGGGTTTGCATGCCGCATGACCTCTCTTTTCGTTGCAGTTTATGATCATTCGAAAAAATCATGACGAACTTCTAAGCTTCAAGATTGTTGCGCTGGCACTTTGAAAAGCGTTTGAACCAGCATTTTGGGAGGGCCAGTCCTATATTGAGTGCGAATCTTTTGGCACCCAGCTGTTTGCGCTGCTTGGGTAGAACACTACTTGTCAATAGTTCGCTATCAGATTCCTATTCAGCCCCTGGCTGATATTTCTGGCGTCGTACAGCCTTTGATTCGGACGATTCCCATGTGGTGGATACAAGGAGCTCTCTACAAGCATGGGCACAACGCGTGTGCCGTGTGCAGAGTGGTGAAATCTCAAATTTAGAATACTCCCTCCTGAGATTGGACGTCCGGATCTGATGCACTGCACTGAGCTTGGGTTGTGGCTTCCCTTGCCCTCGCTGCAGGTGCTTGACACGCAGGAGACTTCGGTGGGCGGTGCACTCATGGGCTCCTCCCACACGTACGTCATCCCCGGGCAGAAGAAGGCGCCCGTGGGCAAGATTGGGGATGTGGACATTACCTTGCGGCCTGAGGAGCTTGAAGGGTTGGATGAGGACGCGATCAAAAAGAAGTACGAGCAGTTCAAGGAGGCAGAAAAGGAGGTGGGTTTCGCTAGATCGTGCCAACCGTACCTTTGTGGTGGTTGTGTGCACTGTTTTCAAAGCATTGATAACTGGAGCGGGTGGTAGACACTCCTTTGGGCTTTCAGATTTTCCCTTGGCTCTCCCGGAGGCTCCCCAGAAGCATGCCTCTATAGGTGGTGGCGCCAAAGTTCTCACCAGTTGGGAATTGTGCAGGCAAGTATATTTGTATGTCCAGTGCAGTGATGTGCTTGTTCCAGGCACTGACTGGGCTAGAAAGCAATGCCCGTATGAGACAACTTTTTGGCGGTCAACATAGCTTGCATATGGTTCCTACATTATGCGCGCCCAGCAGTTCCTAGGCGCCTGGAAATTATGGACAATCTGTTTTGCTTCACTTGAGGTCTTATGAAACCTTATTATAAGCTTTGCTGTACGGGCAAGCTCAATTTCATTGCAAGGGGGGACACGATGTTTGGCTTGGAAGTTACCGTTCGCAAAGATGTCATGAAAACAAAGTACATTCTGGTCAGACTCTGCGGTTCCTGACTGTATGAGGCGTTGTTGGATTGTTTTTTTTCAATCCTACAAGTAGGCTCAGTTTTGTGAGCACGTCCACTCTAGCATAGTCGTCTGTGTCTGTCATCACAGACTATCTGGGTTTCCATTACCATCTCATTGTTTTTGAAAACAATTCAGTTCTTTCAAGCCGAAACAGCACAAGCCTGCAGGTTGAACGTGCTTCTACAGAAGCTCGCTGAAGCAAGACACAAGTGCTGTTGAAATCTCTCTTTTTTACTGATGGAGAATGGCGCGCTGTTCACGATAGATTTATGAGTTGAATCATGTCCGTACCCCGAATGGTATTTCAAACGAACAGTACGAACACGACTTCCATGCTTGTGATGAGCCCAGGCGAACCAGAAGGAAGACTTCAGTGACCTGGTGGCGGCTCAGGCCAACAAACAGAAGCGCAAGGCTGCAGCCAAGGAAAAGGAGCAGAGCAAGAAGTACAAAGACTTCAAGTTCTAGGCAGTACACCTCGGACTTGCACTTTCCACAAGAACATAGGTTGCCACGTTGTGCGTTACAGCTGAGGAGGGCGGTTCACCATTTTAGATAGCTGAGGGTGCTTTGATAGTGGGGTATGGTGTTTTGAGAGTCACTGGAGCATCGTCTGAAATGTTGCTCTGCTTCTCGGCGCACGACCGACATACTCTCAAGTCATGCATTCCAGATGCGTGTGCAACTGTGTAATGCGAAAGCAGTGCACAGCGCTTTTGACATGCACACAGCGCAATTTTGTGTGATGAATAATCGTGATGCTGATATTGGTTTTGCTGTGCAGAAGCATAAATTGAGAATCTCTTACAGATTTCAAGAAATGTACGACTGTATGTCGAAACAAGAGATTGTCGGAATGTTGTTGGCCAAAGAGTTCCGCCTTGTAGCTTTGGATTTCTTTGTTTCACGTTGAAAAGTTCCTTAGGCATGATACCTGCAGTATCCCCTGCGCACTCTGGCATTTACAAAATTGGCCGCGCGTTCCTGCAGGTCTTCAAGGACAGTAGGACGCCTTATCTTGCAATGTAGGAGTTGCTTGAAATGACGCAGAGGGCAGGAGGAAACATATGGGGTTGTCACTAGATGTGAGTGCATCCACAACTCCTAGGAAAATCCAGATGCGGATTGCAACAAATTTGGGAGTCAATACGTGCATGGTGACGTTGTTGGACACTGATCCATTTCACTTTCGATTTCCCCAAATGTTTCCCAATGACTTCAAGCACACGTTGTAAGCTGGGTTGTTTAATTTGAGGCTGCAACTTGTTTTTGTGCGGGTAATCTTCGATTAGTAACCGATGAGACAACCGATTGTCTATACACCCGGCATGATATCTGTTTCGCAAGCACAGTCTTGTGCGCGCAGTCATATACGAGTTGATGTTCCCAGTTGTCGCGTCGCTGTGGGAAGATGAGGATTTGAAGAAATCAATCGGCATTCCAAAGCCAAGCCAATACTTGGTGCTTACCCAGTGCATACAAGAGCGAACTTCTTGTCTCAATGGGTGTTGCAGTGCACTACTCCCAGGATTGAATACCCACGAGATCTCTGCACACAAAAAAAATTGAAATTTTGACCATGTTCTGTGCAAGTGGTTAAGATGTTTTAGAAGAATTTGATATGAGGTACATCGACGGGATGATTGCGAAGCTAGCGAGTTCACTATAGAGACAGGAATGGGCATATGAACTCTATGCAATCAGCATTCAGCAAGCTTGAGTACATGAATAGCCGCTAGAATTTTATGGGCTTTGTGCTCAGGCAATGGACAGCGGGCCATGCCCAAAACAAAGGTCCAGAACGGTACCGTGACGTCATTTGCAGGCATAACCACGACAAGGTATTTGTTGATCCTGAACGACGCCAGTTTTGCTTTCAGAAGCCATAAACAAATCATTGTCGGGCTACTCCCAGCACACATCGAACACACACAACGCGCAAGAAAGAAACACACAGCACACAAAAACACAACAGCTCGGATCATCATCCGTGAAGCTCGTGTACCATCTCTTTTTCAAATCTCTACAACAGTGCGTAATGTTGCATATCTGTACAAGATCAATTAAACAAACAAGCCAGAAGGATTATATCATGTATTTGCTTGGTGTGTTTTTTGGTACACATGTGTGAAACGCAGCATCGCAGATCAAGGAACAACACATGTCCGTTCATGATATTTGAATGCACAACATCCAACTACTTCGTCAAGGTCAACGCGCCTCCCTGCACGTAGACCTACACCGGTGCCTCAGGGAGATTGAGCTACTGTCTTGGAATTTTCAAGACCACGAGCTCGACCCATGTGATGTCGTGAATCTGAGCTTTTCATCTGGACGGATGTGCACAGATCGGCACCAGGGTACCTCGAAAATGGCTAGTGCGGAATCTGTATTGATTGCAATCGAACCTTTGTAGGTTCCAATGCAATCGATACGGATTCTCAAATAATGTAAACAGGCCACAGAAGTGCTCGAGATAAGTCTCAACAGCTTTAGCCCATAGATTCAAGAACTGTCATAGAT
>NHOP01000245.1:0-17157 GCA_018697155.1 Pyramimonas parkeae | reverse complement strand
TGACGATGAAAAGTAATGAAACGTTGCCCGACGGGAACAAGCGAGTTTTCATTGTAACGTCAACACACAATATACAAAATGGAAGGAAGCCATATGAATATGTACCTGTCGTCGGCACACAATGCATCCTAGATTTTGCGACGACAAACCTCATCATACATTAATTCACTATATACTCATACGAAGCACGGGTTACTTTTTTGTTATTTTTCCACAGAGAAGCAGACTAAGTTTGGCGCATGATGATGGTGTGCAACGCCTAGAGAACCTCGATATCACGTGCCGTCATCAAGATGTGCATCTGAACATCTGAAGGACACGCGGGATGTCAGGACATAATCCGGAGGACTCCCTTGTGGAGAATTCCAGCGCAGGAAGCGTGAAAAACTACTTCAGAACAGTCTCAAGGCATGGAAGGTGCGTCAACAGACACTTGCAGAAACAAGGGTTCCTGAACACCGAGCTTGAGAGACGAGCAGGGACCACAACCTGGGCGTTGCAGGTGCACAACGGGAGCAAATTGGTATGGTGAGGGGATCCGGGCGGGGTGGAGGGCTAGCAGGTCGCGCCTGGCGCGCGCGGCGTCGAGGGTGTGCTTGGCGTCCTCGAGGAGCTCCTTGTGTTCAAGCCGCTCCGAGTCCGCCACCCAGCGCGGCAGGCCCAGGAACGCCGCGCGCGCCGCATCGCACTCCGCTTTGCGCTGCAGGTAGGAGTGGTGCGCCATGGACACCGCGTCCAGGTCGTCCGTCACGAAATGGTTCAGCTTGGTGGCCACCGCGTCCAGCGTCTGCCGCGCAGCTAAAAACCATAAGCAGGCTAGACTCCGACCTCACCATGCTGGCCAGCCTCGAGATTGGCAAAAACACACCGGCGCAGGCAGATGGAGGCGCTTGGAATACGCAGCTCGTCATTGGAATCGCTTTATACGCACCCAGCCCTGGTGATGGATCATCTTAAACACCCATGGCAGGTTGTGCCGAACGGCTCAGGTGTTCACACGAGAGTTTCTTTTATCAGATTCGAAAATTCTGAACCCCTTTGGAAGTGCTGCTCATGCTAGAGCATGAAAATACTGTCATCTTGTATCCGGACATGAAACTCGAGCATCGACGTGTTGCCACGGTAGCTCAAGAAAACAGTTTATAAACCTGCTAACCTGATGATGCTAATGCAGCGGCGTTGCACTCGCACTAAATCAGGTGCTGAAGATGCAGAGACTACAAATCATTGAACGCTGCAACCTCAAATGTTTCGGACACGGGTCCGCCGAAAATGTGCACATGGGCATAATCAGCAACCATGAAAAATCCAAAGGAATACCTTCAGGCTGAGTTGCTCGCGCATTGCACCAATACTGCGCAGTCCATCCGCAAGCGGCTGTAGCATCGGGGCTCCTATTGCCACCTGGGCAGCACTAAACACCACTCAACTTCTGGCAAGCTGTGCTTCCTCATCCAAACACCTCAACTTTCAAATATAATCACATGCATTTGGCAGACAGAATAACGTCAATATAAATCGAATCATCAGAAAATCTGGGATCCCTATAGTCCGGTGGGGAAGCCTAAACAGAGTGAACGGAACATCCCTCTGTTGGTAATGACAGGACAAAGCAGCTGCACCATGTTCAAAGGAGAACAGTTCGAATTTGCGGTTCCTAACATCCGACACCACATAGCAAGTGTAGTAAAATCACCGCCAGCGGCATGGCCATCTCGTTGTTGTATTCGGTCGCTGCAACTCCCCAACACAATTCGATGTCAGCACGATGCCGAAATATAGAGAGTTCTAATTCACAGTAATGTATGCACGACAATGCAGTCAGTGTGTAACTGCAGGCACAACATCATGGCTATGTGTTCATTGACATAAGCGCATGAATCAAATCAAACCATTTTGATTTGATATTTTCTCACTTTCTGGATTGTTCAGAGCCTCCAGTGCATCTGCAAGCCTCTTGTCGGCGTTGTCCCAGGGTGAACCAGGAGCCTGGTCACACCAATGACACAACAACATAATCTGAAATAAGTTGAGAATCGAATTCAATTTCGCATAATCGTGCACTACAAAACATCGAGACATATGCAACGCACAATTTCCAAAACTATATGGACAATTTAGGGTTCAGGTTCAACTTGGACAGCTGAAGGATTTTTTCATCAAACCAACACGAGCCAAAGGTTTACCTTTAACACATCCAAATATAATGCGAAATATCAGGGATGATCAAATCAAATTCTTGAACAATCGTGTGGCTTGTAGCTACATTGACCAATTCTATATTGTTACAACTTCAAGTGAATCAAAGAGGATGCTACAACACGCTCAGCCTGCTTCATTCTCGTCTCTCGTCCCGAAAAAGGATTCATACAGTACCTCATGACTACGACCAAGAACTTCCAAAAATGGTGCTGTGAAATGTGCCAATCCGGATCCCAGCCCCAGCGGGGGTGCGCGTCGGAGACGCGGATCCAGCGCCTCACCATAGGCTTGCACAGCTGCCGAGAGTAGCGCCGTCTGCTCCCTGCATGGCAAACGAAATCTGTCAGTTTCATTTGAAATTTCATTTATGAGTTATCACAAAAATCATCGTCATCAGATGATAGAAACTATCGCAATACCTTGCAGTTCAGGTCCTGCTTCAAAGATTCGTCCTCCACACTACCGAGCAACTCTACCTGTTTATGGTATATACGCGTGTGGCGGACCAGAAAAATGTACGTCGTAAACGCGCTCCAACTTAATAACGATCCTGAAAAACATTAACAATGCGAAAACAATACGAGAGTTGTATTTCATATCAACATATACGTTGATAGACATCGAGTATACCTAACAGTCTCTCCTTAGCGAGGTGTGCACAGTGTGGACTGGGAAATACATATGGGAGTATATGCGTGTCTCATGAAATCTACGCGAAAGTGCATGCGCCTGATTCATGACCAGGAGCTCAAAATGTATAATGCACACGTATCAGGTCACCGAAATTGACTTTCCCCGTTGGCCGACTGTACTTTATATACGTCGACAAGTGTGGCGGATACAATCACCCGCGTGCAATATTAGTATTAGAGCCCACCCCCAAAATACAGACCAACACCATATCCTAAAGCTTTGATGCGTCTTAAATCAAATGCACCTATCTGCAGTCTCACAAGTAACATGATATGTGTTCGGATCGGGCACACGATTAATACGAACAGACTGCACGGCCTTCGCACGACCATACGTGACGTGTCGTGAAGCGCCAAGGCAGATTATACCTTACATATGCAGTCTCAGCCGTGAGAGTGTCAACATTATGCTCGAATGTCGGTGTGTCTTCCACCGATAGCAGGTTGAGGCCCATCTCGTACGCGCTCTCGACGTGGTGTTCAACGCAGTCACGAAATACACTCAACACGCAGATCGATGTTGGCCATGGAAGCGAGGTTTACCCGCGAGATTTGGCGTCACTGGTCGAATGTATTTCAACACTTTGCATCAATGGTGTTTGAGTACGTCAAAGCCTGCGATTATGCTTATACCCAATATTGACCTGCTTGTGTTGCCCGACCTCGTATAATCGTATATGTCGTAGAGAAAAGGTATATTGCAGATGAACACATCCGTTATAAAGCTCGTTGCGTGTTTACCAAACACCGCTCGTCTATTTCAATTACGTGCAGCCATGTCGGGTGACATAATGGTAGGGCGTAGGTGTGATACGCGGCATGTTTGGGTTCAAGCCCGGGCATGGATGTAGGTACCTTTCGGCCAATGATTCATCAAAGCCATGATGGTTTTGCGAGTCCCTTTCGATGAGCGATTGATACTACGGATCGCCTAAACAAACACCGTGAAATGGCGTATGCATCGGCCGCTAATCGATCAAAGGCCGTGCTCGCGAGCGGGTCGATCTTCAATTCGCGAGGGATCGTGAACACCTGTCTCTAATTGATAATCACATCGATATGTATTTCCTCGGCCAATCATTCCCCCGAAATCATGCGGAGAGACCTCAGATTTGATCGTGCCAATCGTCGGAACAGCCGGCGTGAAAATATGATGCAGTACAATCGTAATGTTGATTCCCCCGCAGAACGTGGGGCTGGTCCGAGGGGGAACCCTCGCTCATCAGCAACGGGAGTTGCCTCATCCTTTTGCCAGGCGGGGTGCACACGCAGATGCAGCCATACTCACCCACCGAGAGTAACTGCTCTGTAACCATGATACATGGAACCTCGTTCGATGGCTTTTCCAACGGCATTATAGGGACGATCTTCAATGAGCTAGCGATTATTCCAATCGGCTAATCGACGCCCACGATTGCCCGTGGCGCAAAGGTTGTCCAAAGGATCCGTGTCTTGTCTCGGCTCACATCGAATCTACAAGGATCGCATACTGCCAATAATCCAGAACAGGCTTCGGTGACCGGTCCGTACGACAATGCTGGGCCGACTAGCGCGACAGTCACACAGTGGATGGTGAACGAAAAAAGTTCACGGATTACATGGAGTGAAACGGGGAATACAGCTAGCGAAGAAGAACATTGTTGAAAAAGAGTGGGAAATCAGGTCCCTTCCAGGTGAAGGGTTAGGGTGCACGCATCAGTTGTAGCATATACCCGGTTTAGCTTCCAACCCGCCCGAACGGCCCTCAAAGGCAATCATGTTAGTGTCCCAAGGAACGAACCGATTCACAACACGTAGACAAGTGAGCCGTCGCACGTTTTGAGATATTGAAAAAACCTGCTCTTCGAAGCATCGTGGGGCTCGTGACGTATATGTACAGTTTCGTAGACGCAAGGATACTCATGTCACATTTTCGACCACGCCGTTTGGACCACGCGACCACGCAAAGACGACCACGTCGTTTGGAAAACGGAACCAGATATCACATTTTCGCTCGTGTTTTGTCATGCCTGAGTCCATGAGGAACACCCAGTGCCAATCGTGTGATACCTCTGCATTCTATTCACCGAACCATGGGTTCTGACACAACCAAACCCTCGTCAAGTAGTCCTGAAATGCCACAAGCACGTGTCTCTACTTCCTCGAATTCCGTTGGTGAGCGCGTCATCAGTGTCGACTAGTTCGAGCAGAAAGGGTATTTTGTTCAAGTGACGTTTGCAATTTTCATCAGCTAGGTGCACTTGCTGGTTTTCCAAGTAGAGGCGCGCCTGTCCATGTTCATTTGTTCAGTGGCCACGTCAAGGTTTTAACATCTGGTACCTTATAGTCATGAACGCTGGGCATACTGTTCTTGTGCATCCTCGCTGCTATCAAGTATGTCAAAGCGTCACCAACACAAACACAAATGAACTTTGTTCAGTGATTGACATGTACAATCGATGTAATCGCGTGGTGTGTCCAAGTGACAGCCCGCTGTCAAATGGGAACATCATTGTCCTGTAGAATTGTCAAAACCAACGTCGCCAATAATGGCGGCGAAACTCCAATGTTTACTGTGCAAGTGACAGATGCTAAAGTGTTGCCAATATCAGACAGTTCTACTATTTTACTGCATCTGGATGAGGATTTTCCATGACAAGCTGTTGATCAGGCTCGCTGTTTGAATTCACACTGTTGTACGCATTGTGTGATCAGGCCTGAGAATGTACATTGTGGCCTTGGGTGGTTGAATTTGATCGTGCCACTCCTCTGTTTGAGACGGGTGTCACTGTTGCATACGAATGTTCTCACGCATCACCTGTTTTTTTGGAATTTAGTGTTAACGAACTAGGTTGGCACCTGTAGTGACAACAACTATCATTGTTGCCAATTTTCATTCTAGCAAGCAGTGCATACATATGTGATTGTAACACCTCATGCCATCTTCTCCGCCCTGACTATGCTCTTGCCGGCCACCGATTTCCATTCATTTGTTCGCCGTCTTTGTCCGAATGTCCACATTCATGTGAAAATAATGACTTAAACACTGGTGATTTTGATTTCACTGCCACTTGGAACATGGAGCAGAAAATGCAGACAAGGGGGTGTAGGTGGGAGTTTTACGGCGGGAGCCACGTTTCTTTTGGTTTTCATCCCATCAATGTGAATAGATTCATCCAATCATGTTTGTGGTGGTGTAGTTGCAGTGGATTCTTATCGTCGTACTGAGCCATGCATCATGGCCAAGGAAGCCGCTACCTTTCGCCAGCTGGCAGAGCTCGTGCCAATGATTGCAGGTGCAGTGCTGTGCCTCCAACCATTTTTTGCCTGGACATACCTCAAGAGAAATCTACTTTGTTTTTTCAACCGCTTCTGTTCAATTGTGCAAAGATGAGTTACGACGATGTATCAGATTTAGGCTGCGATCATCAGGAAAGATGACGGATCGGAGCGCCCTGTTGAAAGATTCCCTACGCCGAATCCCTAAGCCTGTCTGTAGCTCGAGTTGAGGTATGTAAAATGTTTTGGAACATGCTGTGTCCACCCTCAAAAAAATCTTAGCGGTATAGCCTATGGCATCAATTCTCCACACACTGCGCCTTCACTGCGAGCGCACAGAGGGATACACCGCAGGCATCATTGTTTATTGTTCTTCGCTTCACTGATCCGTAGCCCTGTAGTCTGGGTTAGTACACACAGACACCACATGCATCGTACCCACAATGGTATAGAGAGAATGCTTTCGAATGCTTTTCTTTTTGTTTCTGCATGCATTTCTTGAAATGGAAACCTCACCATTGGCGAGCTGGCATGACGGTGGTGGCCTTAAAACCCACGTTCCATCTTTGCCTGAGAGTGCTCCGGTTCCGCACACAGTATCCCATCGTTGCGACTGTTCAACACTTCGTCCGCTTCTCCTGTGCCTTTGCGGATCGTGGTCGTTTTCAGTGCAACATTGCTGAGTTCGCTTCGCCCGAGTCAACCATTTTAGTGTTACCGAGAATTCTGCGGTGATGTTCCAGAGACCCGTAAACTGTGAAGGATTCCGACTCACTCGACAGTTTCAATCCTGCCTGCGTATGTAGCTAACGGAAGATTTCTTCCCAGCCATCCAGATGCCTCGCATGTGCTTCCCTTGGCGCGTCCTCAATGCCATATGCAGCACATGTCACAGTACTTGTTTAGGCGATATGTAGATTTCTTGTTCCTAATAGATGACCATCCAGCCGGTATGGATTTTTGGTTATCATCGACCAAGGCAGTATCTACCCATGTTGGGGCTGGAATGGGAGACCTCTACAAAACAAGACAACGCCCGATCAATCAGGCCATCGGGCACGGTATTGTGCGCTCTCTGCTGATGCGCGTCTGGTTTGGATTTTCTGTTCTGTTCCATGGCGACTAAATGGTTGCGTCGTGCTCACGTGGGCGTTTGGCGATTGTGCCAGGCTGGCTCCGCCGCCACTCGCGGGGCTCCCCGTTTGTGCTGCGGCCGTCAGTGCTGCTGACGCTGCACCGGCTGTGCACGGCGGAGGTGCAGCCAGACATGAGCCCCGGGCTTTACCGCAACCGCCAGGTGCCTCCCGCGTCTCGGTAGGACCCTCACCAGCTCAGTGGCCGCCGCGAGCTTGGGGCTCACCGGAGCACCTCATTGGCGACTCTGCACTCTGTTGTCGTCGCGTGTGGGTTTGTGAGTGACCAGCAAGAATGCTCACCTCGATTCTATCGGAAATGTGGCTTCGAAAAACAGAGTTTTCTGACGATTGCACAGGCCGCTTGCATAATCACTAGCAAACCGAAGGTGGCCCGCCAGTCGGGGTGGCCGTTTATGAACCATCGGACTACGCTGAAAGCTCCCGCATCTTCTACGTATTCATTAGGCGATGACTGAGGGTGAGGATGTCTGTTTGCCCTGCCGCAACCTGGAGAGTGTTCTAAGTGTCTAAGTTATGGGTGGTGGTATCCAAGTCGTTTGTTGCCGTACTGGTTCTACAACTGAAGGCGCTAGTTTGGGGTGCCTCGGTTGTGTCGGTGTCTGAGAGATGATGGTTGAGATACTTCGGTGTACGTATTGATTTTCCTGTTTTCAGCTTGCGCTTTAGTCTGTGATTGCACGTACTCCTTCCCGCAAGTATTTCACACCACACTAGCCCATTTTCAAGCATCAGATATGAGAGATGTGTAGTGTATTAGGTTTAAGGTCCATTTTTTTGGGGGAACTTCTGTTTGTGGCTTGATATCGTATTGGAAACTACAACGCAAAGCTACAACGTCTTCAGAATGCCAGAATGATACATTGCTTCTGCGCCAATATTTGTTGGTGATGCTTATCCATCAATACAATAGTTCATCCATCCTTTCAATGCGATTGAGATTGTATGCCACATTCACAAATTGATAAGTGTTCAAATATTGTGCCCAAGAATTGGTTGAAGCATAGAATCAATTGTTGGATCACATCGAGGAAAAGACTCGGCGTATCATCCATCAAACAATCCCTGGCAAAACAGGATGCACTGAACATGCAGGAAGAGCAACGACAAATCACATACGGTAGAAACTACAACAATTCGTTACAGAGAGTCATGATGCGTGCGCGGATGCCTTCTATTTTTTCGCCATCACAAGTTCCGGCGTGCTCTAATTTTGCTTGGCTATTGTGATCCGCCATGTGTCTCCCAGGGTGTGTGCATTCGCAAATAGCCCCAGATGGACTGCTGTTCCGTTGTCATTGAAATAGCAGGGCGGCATACAATGCCGCGCGACAGGATGTTGATATATTGTTCCATGGGAACTGCTTTGTCATACTTGTTTCATTGTTTTGGTAGCCGTATTTCGAGGTGTGACTATTGATTTTTGCGATCCAAGGTGCTTGCGAGCCGGCCTGCCTGATCCCCGTATCCTCCACATCCTGCGTAGGTGAAGGTGAAGCTGGCGGCGGGAGCGTACATGCCTCCGTGCGCGGAGGATGTCCCCAGCCTAGTGGAGCACATGTGCGACACCATCAACCTCCAGTGGACGCACCCCAACCCAGCGCGCCTCGTCGCCTACGTGCTCTTCCAGGTGTGCCGCCAGCCTGGCGCCAGGTGGCGAGCACGCCGCGCGCCGACGCGAGTCCAGATTCGGAAGAGGGGCTGGGGGTCGAGCTCCTGAGTGGGACGAGTGAGGGGTTGCCGGGGCGCAGGTGAGCTGGGTGCACCCCTTCTTGGACGGCAACGGGAGGGTGGCGCGCGCGCTGGCGTACGCGGTGATGTGCGTGCGGCTCGGGAGGGACCCGGGGCTGGCTCCGCTCATCCCTTCGCAGTTTTCTCGGCACCGCAAGGGCGTCCTCGAGGCGTTGCGGTGCGCGCAAGACTCCGCGCCGCCGCCCACCACCCCAGGCAAGACCACCTCCCCGGGGAGCGATCCTGCCTTCGCTAAAAAAATCCGGCTCAAGGGACACAGTCTCAACCCAAAGAGAATCTCATTATCATTTCGACAGAGCCGTTCGTTGGATTAAACTACTTTGCGAGGTGACCCAGCAAGTAATGGAATCGACAAGTGTCTCGTCATGCGCAGGCGTGTACACCAGTATGATGTACACGTGTACGTCAGCCGTCCTTACGCACCACCCGCGCGCTGTTGGCTGATTGCTTGGATTTGCAATGTTGCGAGTGGGCATGTTCTCGTGCAATTTTTGGCCGACGAAAGGTTTGTGCCAGTCGTGTTGCCATTTGCTCGTTTTTCATGTAGAACGAGTGTTGTTTGCTCGTGTCCATGCGTGTGCACATGATCTGGGGTATGGTTTCAATGGAGATTACATGTGTCCTTCGTTCCGACAATATTTGTACTTGACAACCGCTTGTGCCTCGGTCTAGGGAGTATGCAATTCCAATTCTGGATTTTGATATGGGTCGACGGATGTAGTTTTCTGGGTTGTATTTGCCGTTTGTGTTTTTTTTTCAACATTGAAATACACATTTTTAGCGCTGGAGAGCTGATACGACTGCGTGCCGTGAACACTGATTCATTACGTACTGGTGGCTGAGTACATGGTTCGAAAAAGGATATGGAACCATCAGGCATCATGGTGGTTG
This sequence comes from Pyramimonas parkeae, assembly GCA_018697155.1. Classification (NCBI taxonomy): domain Eukaryota; kingdom Viridiplantae; phylum Chlorophyta; class Pyramimonadophyceae; order Pyramimonadales; family Pyramimonadaceae; genus Pyramimonas; species Pyramimonas parkeae. Next base: position 7,208 of record NHOP01000245.1, on the reverse strand, counting down.
TTTGGACAATCACTACCATCACCTGTTGATTCGACTTGACCCGCCAGCCACTGTGCCCGTTTGATGGATTATCGGCATTATGCACCCACGTCTGGGCTTTGACTCAGACCATCAAGAAAAAAGCCGACGGTTAAGTTGTCCACATGACCTAAACTTTCTACCCAGGTTGCCCTAGTGAGTTTGCCCTACTCGCTAAGGCAACCAACTGGTCTTCAAATGTCGTTGACCAATAGTAATTACCTTGTCATGTTTGGGGTTGGGTGTATGGACGCTTTGTCATCAGCCATGTTTCCTTTTTCCAGCTTTTCATCGCCAAATCCACCGCCAATCGGCCGGCCGATGTCTGTATCCGCCATGTTCTGTCCACGCCCAAAATCAGTCCATGCAATGCAAGTACCTTTAGACTGTAGTGAAGCCACTTTGGGGCGTTTCCTTTGACATATCATCCTCAGACATGACGGCCTGCATAATATTGAACTTTCAAACGTGCATGCATTTTCAGGCGCGCATGCACATTTCTGAGCATTCTACCTACAGACTCAAGTCTAAATTGCAGAGCAGCCACTTTGGGCAATGCAATATCTTCATTGCGCCAAACGCACCTGGATGTGTGTATGGACTTGAAGCGCAGACTCTACACAAGGGTTTTTTTTGTTGAAAATCTATATTTGGCAGCGTCATTCTGCATCTATAGTTGCACTACCCCGATCTGCCTTTGCTATGTATGCGGGTAGATATGTGTTCGATGCCGCATCTCGTAGGCGGCCGTCTTACTTCTCAAAAGGTCTTGAGATGAGGTGGTTGCATGGGAGGATGCTGCCTCTCCCGATGACTTGTCGCAGGGTGTGATAGCCGGCGGGGCACCTTGGGTTTGCTAGTTCCCCTACCAAGTTCTCGGTGTATGTGGTCATTCAACAGGAAGTGGCAAAATGCAACACACTGGTGCTTTCAAGTGTGCTTCAATGACGACCAGTTGCTTGAACAATCACACAACAAAGACTTTAGTGTTTTTCCTACTGCGTCACACATGTTCCTGTCAGGGATCCTTCAATGCGATTCCATGGGCAGATGAGGGAGAAGCGGAACATACACATATGAGATGTGTATGTCTTTCTGTGCATTTGTTGTTTCATGTGTTCACACATCTTGCCTGTTGTCCAGCCGATGCCCTTATACCTTTTGGCCACAAACGCATTAAAAAGCGTGGAGCCCTGTGCCCGGAATCTATTGAATTTTTAGCGCCATTGCTGCGTTTTTGACAATTGCTAGTACGCAGGTGTCCATGATACTGTATGCAGGGGCACTGTGTGCGCAGACGCCGTGGGCATGCAATGGGACCAACTCAACCTCTCGGCGCTGGAGGCGATTGTGATCAAAGTCTGGCCCCCGTTGAGCCCGGAGCTTTTCCGAATGCCCGCCCCCGCACCCGGTGCGCGCCAGCAAAAAACAGTTCAGACGCTTCTCTGTTTGTAAACCTGTCCATGCCCTGCATGTAGTTATTCAGTGAATAATTTAGACTTGACCGTGGTGCCAGAAGCTTTGCATCAGTATCGCTAATTTGTCCATGAACATTTTGGCGGGGATTCATGGATTTCATCCCAAACGCATAATTGCATGGACCATCGCTGGTGTATAGGCTTCATGGCTGCCCGACCATGCGCACAAGCTTGATGCGTGCGTGTTCGCTAAGAGGTTGCTTTGCTGCTTGTGAGTCAACTGCTTTGGATTAGTTGTGTCGCTGGTTCCTGATGGATTCGGCTCTGATCGGTTTCCTGTCCATATGCAGCAATATCTGCAAGCATTCTATCAAGATGGGTTTTTGTGTGATTGGCAAAACCTCCGATCTTCTGTTCACAGACGTCAGTTAGCGGTAGCCCTCCGGATTAGACCTGCGGACTAGATAACCAATCGTGTGGACGACAGGCTATGCCAATGACCTTGCTTTGTGCTGCCGCACAGAAAATTGTTAAGTTTCAACGGAATGGAAATTGAGCCATATTCACATATTGGACTGAGAGTCAGTTTCGTTGACAGTCGCGTCACCATTTCATGGGATGGAGCGCTGAGGCAATGGCTGACAATGAACACCTGTCCGCCGGCGCAGATATCGATGAGCGAGACACGGGCCAGCCGCGCCAGGCAGGCTCGCCGAGCGACAGCCCGGCCGCCAAGAACGCCACCATCCGGGACCAGCTGCAATGCTCCATCTGTCACGACATCATGCTTGATCCTGTCACTGCCCCCAGGTGCGCGTGTATCCTGCCTCAGTCTGGAAGTGGTGAATTTTGAAACTCCAACCCCTGCCTTGGCAGGTGAGGACACCTGCAGCTAGGGCACTTGTGTGGTGCGCGAGTCAGAATGAATTGTTCATCAATTCCATAAGAGATGAACAGTCGTGGAGCACGGAGTGCGTTCTTATGTCAAAGCTTGCTCTTTGGCGTACGCTGCCGAACATGTTGCCCGGGCAGGATGTCAGAGTGTTTGGAGCGCGTTCTCGCTCAATTTGCTCCGTACCAACCGTTTGATACAGGTGCTAATTCTCTCTTGAAATATTTTTCCTTCACCATGTTGTCGGAGACCATAGGTCCCGAATTGCCTCCACGCTCGTCTTCACATGGAGTTTTAACGCCGTGGCAACGGCAGTCACCACTGTTTGCTTGTGCACGATGTTCGATGCCAGATTGAGTGCCAGGCAAGCACATATTAGTTCTTCCATAGCAAAGCTTGCCGGCATTTGATTGGTCTGATTGGGCGGGGCGTGCTCAGGTGCGGGCACTCCTTCTGCAAGCGGTGCATCGTGCAGTGGTGTAGACAGCCCCACACCCCGACCGCGTGCCCCAGCTGCCGGGCCCAGCTGCCCCGGGAGCACGCGCTGGTGGTGTCCGTCACGCTGCGCGACCTTGTGCAGCACCTCTTCCCGGAGGAGGTGCAGCAGCGTCGAGCGCAGGAGCCCCCGCTGCAGCCAGTGCAGCCCCAGCAAGGTGCGGGCAAGGGAGGTGATTAGTCGATGTGGGCAGTGTGGAGAGGCTGCGGGCAGTAGGTCCTCGCCATCCAACGAGAAGTCGTTGCGGTTGAGGAGCCTTCACTGGATTCGATTTTATCTGGGAGACACGTGGCGCCCTCTTGCGCTTGAAACACCAGGGACTTTTTTTTGGGGGGGGGGGCGGTTGCTAAAAAATCACAATCCTTGTGAGGAGTCCTCGAATCCTGCTAGCCAGATGTTATGGAACCTTTGCGCTGGAACTTATTCGCTTCTGTTAAAGCAGCGAAAAGCCATGTGCATGTACATGCGTTCTCCCTGGATCACTTGGCCTGTTTCAAGAGACATGATCCTCACCCAAATGGCGGGGAGCCATGCCAACCGTGTCGCATGCTATGTTCGACCGGTGCGCAGTTGTTCTCAAGCGTGTCGGCACAGGGCAATATAGGCAAGCGCTTGCGGTCGCGTTTGGAGACACCTTGCTAATCATAATCACAAATACGAAAGATTTTCCCAGGCAATCATACATCAAGATTCCGTCACATTATCGTCCTGCTGCGCTGTACTCCATCATGCGTGTGCCACAAGCGGCGAAAGTTGTCAGTTTCTCCACATATACTTTCGCAGCCCTTGCTCAATGGGCGGGAGTCTGGAACAACTAAATCCCGGATGAAATTCCACCGTTGCCGCATAAGGTCGCCGTCGGAACCTACGAACCTGTTCCAACAGCACATCGTGCCCATTATCGTGGCCGAGTGACTACCGCTTGTGGTACAAATAGAATTCAGAATCTCTCAATTGGGTGGGGGATCGGATTCTTACCCTGTAGGTCACTGCTCCAACCCCTGTCGAAGGAGGCGAGTGCCTTGTACGCCTGTTAATTGTTACGAGCCTTGACACCTTATCGATCACCTCTAATACTCGAGGGTCCATGCAAATTGCACGGGCGTCGAACCTGCATTTCAATGCTGTACAGTGGGTTGTTGCTACTGCCAGACCGCCGTCAGCGTCCTGTTGATGTTGCCAGAGCCGAGATGTGGGATTTTTTGTCTTCGGACGAAGAGGAGGACTACCTATCTGTGGGAGAATTGTCAGCCGGAGATTTGGTTGAAGACCTGAGGGAGGCTTGGTACGCCAAGCAAACCTGGCACAATCACAGATGTGAAAAAATTGTTGACTCATTGCGTTCAATGCAGTGTACGCTGGTGTTGCATATTGGGGTGCGAGATGATAACAATCTCTATATGGACTGTGATCACGAAAGCAGATTTTTCCAAGGGAATCCATCGAGCTCTGAGTACGGCTTGCGGTGGCACAGTTCTTTATAGCCGTGGATGATTTGATTTCAACAGTATCGTTCTTTTTGGTGAGGTCCATCTCAAACACGAGATCAAAAAGTGTTATGGTCGCTCGTTTATGCTCGGTTTTGACTCAGCGCATCCTGAAAGTAATATTCATGCTGTGATTAGTGTATTCTGTTTCTAGTTTCCACCATGCATGTTGATGAGCCAACCTAGCCAGTCATTGCACTGGCGATGCGTGCCTGCTCAGTTTTCAAAAAGCAGGACTCTTTTCACAAAGATTGCATGTTGATTATGCATGTCAGCAGAGGTGGATCAGTGGAGTGTGTTCTTCAACTTGTTGGCGTGGCAGGCCAATGTACAGAAGGACGGACGATGAGTTAGCCCGAAACCTGCAGGCCCGAGGTGGTTCTGGATACGACCTGAGGTACATGCGGGCAGAGCTGGAAGCGCATGACGACCCACAGGAGGTGCGTCGCCCGCTGTCACGGTCCATGCGTGCGTTTGCGTTGATGGGATTGCATTTCGCAGACTCGTGTAGAGAATTGCCTCGGCTGAACAAGACGGGCGCAGATCCTTTCCGCCTGATGACATTCAACGCGCACTGCGGCGTAGTATTTGCAGAACACAACCCACAGCTGAGGGCCCAAACCCTGCGCAGCGTATGCATGGGAACCTGTTCAAGTTCTAATGCAGTACGTTTCATGAAATTGGTCATTTCCGGTCAGGTGGACACAAGGCAGTTCCCTCCCACATTGCTGCGCTCCACATGCAGGTCAGGGAATTTCGAAGCCTTGTCTCTCAACTGCTGGTTTGGGTGCTTGCGTTGATATGAAGGTTAGTACGCCCCCCTAGAACCACTTCACCCCACGAGCCTGCCTGGAGTTGGGTTCTGCAGGCTGATCGTTATCATTCGTCTGATGATGACGGCGCGAGACCTCCCCAAGAGATAACAAGAGAGCACGCGGTGCCAGAAGTGAATCAGGCGATGCATAGCGGCGGGTTTCACTGGATCCAACCCATGGAGGATGTCGAGCAGGACGTATATGAGGGGGAGGCGCTAGGCTCCGCCTACGATGCAGAGGAGGTGAGATGCAGACCGAAGTGGATATGTGATGCATGTTGTGCTTGTGCTTGGATACCAGCAATGCACAATGATCTGTAGTCTCCCGATACATTCCATCTAATCAGAGGGAACGGTGGATAGTGGAGTGGGTGCTGTTCTGGTTTACGTGCCATATGTGCCAAGGAGTCAACCAGCGCACCTGCTTCAATCGCTGTTTGTTGCCATTCCTCGATCAGCCCATCCTGTGGGCAACCCACGTTGTGCAGGCTCATCAGCGTGATCTGGGATACATATGTATAGGGAATGGACCCTAATCCAAAGGTAAGGGTACTAGGCGTGGATCTATATCAACTGATTCACATGCTCGAATCTCTTGCTGTACAAGGATACATTCAGAACTCAAGTATCATGTCAACACGCGTTCCACACACATTTAGCAAGCACTTTGTGTGTTTCATGTGCAGACAGAGGATAGTTCTTGAGCTCTGCGTGTGATGGAATTCTTAATGTTTGTTCAAAGACTCCCAAGAATGTCTGCTCCAGTATCTTTGAATGTAGTCAACGGTCACACTGCGAAGATTCTTTCCATAAGTGAAGTATGTTTCGTTCAATCGCTTTCCCATTTGGCATGTTTCAAGGTTCGTACTTCAGTGTGTGGATTGCTCTAGCCGCTCTCTGTTGCTCACGTGCATGAAATTTGTCAGGATGTTTGTTTATGTGCAGTTTCACAGGCGATGGTGGTGTCTGATGTCCCTAGTTTTAAGCTTGAAAAGAAGATACCGGGTTCGGCGTTTATGTTCAGGCGGATTACGTTCTGGTTTCTCCTGCTGCTTCCCCCATTATATGCTCTTATTTTCCCATGCATGACGTCAAAAAGAAGTTGGTGTGATGTGATGTATGGTGTTTGATTATTTGTTGCCTGCCAGCAATCGTCGCAAAGTGACGCCAATTCAGAGGAGCCCAGCACATTTGAGGAAGTTCACGTGGCACCTGGGATTGAAGCTGCAGACGATGATCAGGACGCCACATTCGAGCACACAGCAGACACTACAGTTTTGGGTATGTCAGGCTTCTCTTTATTTGACCATTTTGTGGCGTTGCTCAGAATTGTTGTGGCATTCTGTGTGCTCAAGAATGCTACGCGGAGACTCAACCGGAGTTTTTGACAAAACAAGCTTGTTTGCCACAACACCTGTGTGTGGACAGAGGAAACACTAGACGTGATTCCATCCCTGGATTGGGAAGATGCTGTTCCTGCGGAGCCGTTGCGCCATGTGCAACATATTGAGGAGGAGGACAGTGCTCCTGAACCATCATCCGGCGAAGACTCAGCCAGTTTCATAGGTATCTGTGACTGCGAGTATGGGGAAAATGATATCGATCAAGGCTCTGTTGTATGTACTATCCTCCCTCGAGGCAAGTGGTTCATTCTGAGGGAAACCGTCCAGCCATGTGTGTAGCCAGTGAAAGCATATCTGACTTCCAGCCAGGGGGTTCTTGTTGCGCTCCCAGACTGAGTCTTACAGAGTGGCCATCGTCTTGATATTTCCTCGGTTGCGGACTGGGTGTACGAGTTCCATACACCTGCAATTCGCCTTCCTATTGTGGTTCTAACTCATGCATATAGTATGGCTAACTCGGACCACAATGATTCTCCCAACTGCACCAGCTTATATTGTTGTACGCATTTACATTTTTTGTGGCTTTGGTAGAAGATCCATGCATGCAATTGTTGCACGGTTTATGTCATAGGGGCGTGTGCAGAAAGCTTTGTGAACTTCTGCTCAGAGATCAGGAACCCAGTAGCGCGAGTGGTGTACTTTGACTCGTGCCCGGGGGGGGGGATGATTTCCCATTATGC
>NHOP01000244.1:0-17167 GCA_018697155.1 Pyramimonas parkeae | reverse complement strand
ACATGACCCTTACCACAAGGGCGGGGAGCCATGTCAACTGAATCGCGCGCTAATTTCTATCGTTGCACAAGGTTACCTTCGAAATCCGTGTATCGAGTCAACCCACAGATTGCGTGTTCCAAGGAAAACGTATCTCACCATCTGCACCCAGTTATATATATATATATAGCCTCCCCCCAGCTGGTAAGGGTCACACCCCGATTTCATAAATGTCACATCTGTAGATATTTTGTAGGCTTGGTGCACTGTTCCTTAGAGTGATGTTGTTAGGCTTTGGAATTCTAATCTGTGAGCTGTTAATGTGGCTTCCTGCCCTACTGGTAGGGGTCAAATGCCATTATATGTGATACCGCAGTCGGGGATGGATCAATCCATCCGTTGGGTGCGTGCGTTGGGGATGATGAGTGAGCGTGAGCTCAATCATAAACTAGATAATTTCTTGGTAAGCACACTTTGGCATATATTGCCAGTTCCATGCTTGTAGTGATTGAGTTTTATTGCACGATTCAACTAAGCTTGGCACACCTGCTGGAAGATGATGGGTTAAGGTTAGATTTATTTCTTAATTTGCTGTCATACAATTCATGTACACCCTAGTCATGCAAGGTGTCTTGGGCACACACCCACGGAGATGCACCGGCTATGAGTGCGTATATTTGACATTGATCTTGGAGTGATTACTGTGCTGCAGTATGTAGAGTGAAGAAAGCACATGTGACTATGGCAGGGCCTGGTGTCTCTCCATCGACGACAAGGCTTTGGCAGCGGGCACGACGACGCGGCGGAGACGCCGTGCTCCAGCCGGTACCTCCCCCTCACTCGCTACACCGGATCTTCTGCTTCCATGGGGGACGCGCCCAGCGTGAACTTCAAGAGCTGCGCGCCATACTCGGCGCTGTCCGGTCGCTACCTCGGCCGACGCAGCTTAGTGGACCTCCAGGGAAGAAGCAGCCCCGGGCCCATCTACGACGTCCGCAAGGTAGAGGGGGTTGGGTGCCACACGCGCAGCTCGAGTCGTGAGCACTGAGGTGTTGGGTTTTTTGCTCGTCCGGCTGATGTCTGTGCTATAAGATAGCGTCTGTCGGATTCGAGTGGCAGGGTTGGAAGTGATAAGAGAAGAAATTCGGGGGGCACCTCTCTCCACTCGAGGAAGCAATACCACCTCAGCATGGAACAGTTAAGAATCCACCAGACCTCTGTGGGCCGGCTCTGATGTTAGTATAGTTCGTTCATGCTGATTCAGATAGACCACGAGCCGACGTGGCTGAGGATGCAGTACATACCTTCTCAAAATCATTATGTCTCGGTTGTCCATCTGGTCACCTATCTGCCGACGTGGCTGAGGATGCATTACATACCTGCTCCAAATCATTACGTCTCGGTTGTCCATCTGCATTAATTCGTACGTAAGTAAGCATAGTGACTCGTCAACTATTCCAACTGTCTCCGCTTGGCCGCACAAAGGAGCGGAGAACGTGCATTGCATGGGATCTTCACACGCCTTTCAACGTCTGCACAGAGTGGTCTAATGTTAGACGGGTATTCACCTGACACACCTGCATACAGAGTGCTTGAAGACTCTTGCAAGCAAACTGAATCATTGGACAACACACTTGCTGTTTGTCTCCATGTCACCTGCGTGCATCCTGTTTCTAACTTTTAAGCTCCGGAAACTGGCATATTCAAGACTATGGTTTTCAAGATCTACACACAAGAAATCACTCCATGATGCACGCATCCTCACGGACATTCAAGTGTACACTATTTCATTTCAGTGGTTTTGTAGTAGGGACATGTTCAGTATCACCATGTTTGTGACAACGCTGGTGCATGGGTGGATCCAATTGGTGGCAGATTTACACCGCAAGAAAATTTGCCCTGAATGAACCGGACTCCTCCAGAGTCGCATACACTTTTGAGTGCGTGCCCTGTCCATGCAGACATGATATTCAGTAACATATATGGCAGTGAAACGCTTTTCATGTTTGCTGGCATAGCTTCTTGTTTATTTTTTCCACCATCAAGATTGCATCTTTGAGTGTGCACAATAAGTTGTCATCAAGACTGTAGCATGCGTCCGGAAGCATTCGATCTCCCTCTTTGTATATATTATCTCAGCCTTGAACAAGGGATTGGTCAGAGAGAGGTCTTTTGCAACATGTAGTTCATGGTGGAAAAGACGCTTTTGCGTATTCCTTGGCTGCAGACACAAGGGGAAGAGTGAATTCGAGATGTTGGTAGAGAGGGAACAGCATTTGCCAGGGCCGGCACAATACACACCTGTGTGCTTGAAGAACGGAGCTCCCATCCGAGGTACTATTCCAGGTGGTGTGTCATTGTCACAAAGCACATGGTCATCCGTCTCCCAATTATATGGGCCCGATGGTGCCCAAAACTCCACACTTGTCATAATTTTCATCACGGACACTGACTGGGATTGCGCTTTGTTAGAACTCCGGAACGCCGTCTTTGCATGTTTAGGGTTCTATAGAGGAACCTCTATACTTCGGTGCGCAATAGAATTGGTCGAGACGCCAGCAGCTTGTGCCCCTCCATGTCAGCTGCCTTAAGTACTGGGTGTATTCATGATGATGTAAACTCTTGCAAGGTAATAGTGCAGAATCAGTACCTGAAATTCGAAAGCATTCAATCATGATTCTGTGAGTGCATCCATTCATAAGTTTGAGCAAGCTTTGATACCACTTTATTATCAATTGAGTACAAGCAGCTGTTCGAAAAGAGATTTCGTTTCCCCGGGGCTGATGCCTTGTTTTGCTTCACTCGTTTTGACACAAATCTGTTTGGTCGCAATGTGCGAGCCGCGCTTCCTACAGTAGGACGGTGGGGTCTTTGGACTTTGGATCGAATAAAGTATGATGTGCGACAACAAGTTTGCCACCACGTACGGCACGGGTTGAACAAGGTTATTCATCCTGGTGACTGTGTGCACTGACGCTACGGATCCAGAACCTTGCAACCTCACATGTTTACGTACATGGATGATGCGCGCCTGAACATGCCTGATGGAGACGCTGCTTGGGATGAAAACTACCCTTGACTCAAGCCAGCACCTCCAGCGTCTGAACTGCTGACTGATACCAGAAGCATAGAACATAAGGCAATCAATAAACGTGATTCTGGTTTGTGTTGTCATTTTCTGTTCTAGGCCCCAATTTGGCGAAGAATCGGTTGAATTCTGGATTGCTAGTGTGCGTACCTAGAGAGATTTTTGCGTGCGTTGGAATATTGCAGGCTCAAGTGCCATGCTCATATACGTATGCTAGAATCAGCTGATGTGTCTTCCTGGTATGTTTCGCAGCTTTGTCTGGACCCAAAATCGGTTCTGAACCAAGAATGCGTGACAAGTTTGAGGTATTCGCGCCCCTTGTGCATGATGATCTTGCTTTGGCAATTTTGTGTCACTTCCTCATGATCCTTTGACTTGCAGCTTTTGTTTTATTTCCAAGATTTTCTATGCAAGAGCAGTACCATTCATACGAGGCAAGCGAGGAATTTCATTGTCATTCGTGAAAGTTGTTTGAATGGTTTCAAGATGTTTGGCTGCAGGGAAATTGTCAGAATTGATTTTCCTCAAAATTGAGGATGATGGGTTGCTGCAGCAACCAAATCTGTTCGCAATTGATACGTTGCGTTGGCTTGTGGAAGGTCCTTTGTGCTTTGAATACTTCCATCGCATTCAAGACCTATTTCAAACATACATTCTCAGGTGCATGTGGGTTCTATTTTGCAACAGATATAGAATTCAGCTGTAGCCTCTGAAATTGTATTTTGTTCTCTCAATTAGAGCTGTGTACCTCTTTTACAAAGTTCTGCACTGAACGCCACAGCACATGGCATGGCATCAAATCACATGAGTTTTTTGAGTCGTAACAGACGCTGCAGGGAAGACATTCTCCTGGACCAGTGTATAGTGTGCTCATCGGGAGTATTGGCTACAAGACCAGGGCAGCCAAACACAACAAGCTGGACACTGGGTTTGGAACTGCAGTGCGCATGCCTGTTGAATCTGGAAAACACTGGGTGAAGTTGCCGAATAAATATCATCGGGTATCTGAATATGCACAAAAGTGAGGCAGAGCATATAAAGAGTCTTCCTCGAAATCGAAGCTCAAAACAGCAGCTGGCTAGCGTCCCAAAATTTCGTCACGGCGCTGGAGTCATGATTCCACTTGTGACAAAGAGCGTGAACTCTTCAAGATATTGTGTGTTTTTAAAGACACTCCGACTTCCGCGCGAGACGTGCACTGTAAAGGCACGGCGCGAGTATGGCATTAGATCTTATGTTGTTTACTCCCAGCAATCATTTTGGAAGGTGCGATGATCGTGGTTACTTGCACCCGCCCAACTCGGACGCTTGAGCGTGACCTTGCATCGAGTTCCCATGTAGCACAATGCATGCCAACCTTTACTGTCCCGAAACAGAGGATGGTGCGGCATGTTCCCAGAGCGTAAAGGACGAAAGTGTTTATGCACAACGCGCAATATCAGATTTTTGGGAGTGCTTCTCCTGCGGCTTATGTTGGGCGCAGGTGATGGCATCTGCGCCAACCGTAGCCGCAGGAGATGCCGTTTGGTATTCCGCAAAGTGTGACGGTCAATTGCAAGCCTCATTTTGCACCAGAAATGTAAACCAGGATATAACAGTAATGACAATTATTACTATAATGATTAAAACAACAACAGTCAAATTGGTATTCATGATCGTAAGGATGATGATAATGATAGTAGTAAGGATCGCCGATGATGATATTGGCAATAGGAAAATAATACGGATACAAATGATGATGATAGTGACCATATGAGACAGATGAACATCGACACAAATTATGATGAAAAGTATTTTGAATGTAGTTCATGAAAACGTGACTGAAAATTCTGTACGTCCATAACAATGTACAAAATACAAACATTAACAAAAAACAACGGCGTACGAGGGGTACTTCGGCGGACCGCGTGAGAGTACAGACAGACAATGCCTCCCACACAGCCACAGGCGCTTCCTGCCGAAAGACACTACAATACCTTGAACCACCAATATTTACGATAGTTGTTAACTCGATTGGTATGATCACTCCCCAATCGAAGATGATGTTGATACTGGAAACAATGGGTCTTCGATATGTCAGTGATTATGCCGATCTCCTTCCTATGCGATCACCATGAAAGGCTGCTCGGGTCGATGATTCACAAATGGCATGCTGGTTAGATGGGTCATCCTGCATTAGCCAGTGATTGGATTAATCGACTGAACAATCATGACAACTAGTGGTTCAAAGGAAGCAATCGATGTGCGAACCAAGCATCAGGCGTGACAAGGTGCACTGAAAAAGTCGAGACTACTCCACTCCTTCGTTTACCTACCTACTACATAGATCCATAGCTTGCTTCTGCGTTGATCACGGGGCTTGGGCGACCGCTGATCTAGTGCGTGGAGTCCCATTGCAGTAATGGCGCTTCCACATTTTGCACGCGACCCTCACCCGATCCTTCTTTGTATCATTCATTAAACGTTACCGATGAAGTGTGGGGGGGAACGCGATTGTTCTTCGAACATTTACACGTCGATACTCGCGCGTTGTGAATCCTAGACACAACTATACTCGCGAGTAATCGGTCACCGATTGTGCGAATGAACTGGACGATATCTCAGCACGATTCATCGTGTAACCTGTAGCTTGTCATCACTCCGTAAATCCACTACCTTCTGCGCCCAAACTCAAGCTGCTTTAGCGTTGCCACGCCACAGTTCTTCGCACAGACACATGAGAAAGTGACTTTCCATTGCCAGTATTGTCATGACAATGACATCTTCTCTACGTGACCAAGAGCGATTAGAGCACTTCATGCAAGGATCTCATCTGGAGCAGTTGCTACCCGCGTTGCAATCGACGAAGAATGTGACCTGCATTCGCGACCTCGGCCGGCTTTCGGAGAAAGATTTGGTGAGGTTCCAAGCAAAGTGAGATCTTCATTAAGAGGATGGCGACGCATTCCAAATTGAATGTTGCTCTTTGTGTTTTTGTTTGCAGCGTAGGCATTCCAGATAGATTTTCGCTGGTGCTTGATATCATCTTTAGACAACAATGAAACTTCAAGTGCAACTCTTGAATCAGATCAAGGTCTTTTGAGAAGAGACAATCGCAACAAATATTTTGAGAGCCTGACAACTCTTGAAACGAATGTCTGAACGGAGGGCTTTACTTGAGCTGGATTACATGCGGTACGCCATTTGGCTTTCAGACTTTAGAATGACCAAATACAACATGCTGCTTTTCATCACTGCTCAATCCTGCACAAACAGACTATATTTGGGGGGTTGAGAACCAGCAGTGCATACTTTGATCGAATTACTTTGGGTGATTTGTGAATTTTTCAAACAGGAAATGTGTGGGTTTCGCGAGATGCACAAGAGGCGTTTAGGCAATGCACTACGCGAATATCATGGCCCTCTGGCACATTCAACGCATTCAAATCAGGGCTTTCAGTTCCTCAAACCTGTGAATCCCAAGTACCGTACGCAAGAGGAAAGGGAGAAGTTGGTTGCATCAATATACAAACCGAAGCCAGACTCCATTGAGCGCTCAAGCCAGCCGATTCCTCTGTCCGCTGATGAGACCCTGGCAATGCTTACACCAGCAGCGTTCCCTGTATCTCGTGGTGTGTAACGTCTTGCGCAACTGAATGCCTCTGGAGTTGTTGATATTGTGAAGTTCAAGATTTCTATTTTTTCATGGCTTGCAAGCAATGCTTTAGCATGTGAGAAGAATTGTTGCATCAATCACATTCACGAAGCACATGCTGGCGTGTTTGTTGTTTTTTGTTTTCAGATCCAAGATGGCCAGCATCAGCAAGATCATCGCAGCCAGAAGTGAGATATATTTGTTGTTATGACATTTCCGCAGTATCCAGTTGAAACTAATTTTCTGTTCTGGAGTGTCGAATATACACGTGATAGGCCGCAACTGCTGTTTATCCTTTCAACAAGCATTTCCCAATCAATAACCTTATCTGTAGGAATGTTTAGATTAGGCAGTGTGTGTAGGTGATTTTTTCATCGTGCATTCAAGTTGAAATCGTTGTTTATGCGTTGAATGAAGCGCAATTTTGCATTACAATGGATCACACTGGCGGATGGTGCAGCATGAAATTTGTTTTCTGTCAAGGTCTTTCTGTGGCTTGCGCTGGAAGATGAATTGAAGTTTCACACAGGACACGCTTGGCAGCTCATGGTTTTTGAAATATGTGACATGATTCTATTTATTGGGTGTACGCTTGCACAAGCATACATGCATGTCGTTCACACTGGAAGGATTGAATTCGGATACAGTTTGAACAGGAAACACAAATCTTGCACCAATGCAGATCCAGAGATATACCTGACAAAGTATACGCACTTCTGGCTGTTTACGTTATCTTGAATTTTGCAGACACCCTTGAGCCAAGACGTGCTTGCAAAACAGTCGGCGCAGGCCAACCGCAAAAAAAATCTTCAGGTGGTGGAACAATACACTCTGTTCTGTTTACAGCTTGTGGAGTTAACTAGCTTTGCTGTGCCCAGGAAAACAAGGATGATCAATGGATGAGTTGTGGGCAATTAAAGCTTGTGCTTCTCAATAGTCGCTGTTGGGTGACCTTGTTCGTGCGCAGTACTCTATTGCTGATGGAAATCGACATAGCATGTTTGTAGCATGGTTGCCGATTTTCTTCCCTGTGGAGCTTGCGTACCACTAGGAATTCTTGTTGATAGGGAAACTATTTGGGAACAGGTTATGGACAGGGGTTTCACCCGTTGTGTTTGCTGGTGCGCGTATGAATGTGCTTGCAACCGATGTGTCTAGTTGTTCTCTTTTGCAGAGCACCCAAAAAAATCAGCTATGAACTGTGCTGTTCTCCCGGCTCACGGGACATGATGCCGTGCTCAACTTATCGGCTTGGTGTCTGTTGCTTGGTGTCCTAGGCTCAGCCCCTAGGATTTCCAACAGATGATTGTTCAATTTCGCCCAAGTCTGGGAAATCCTCCATACAGAAAACAATTGAATTCCTTCGTGTACAACCATATGTAATTCTGTATGGCACTTTGGTTGATTGATCGCCTGAGAGTTCCGTACGTGTTGGGAAGGTTGCTTCCAGTTGTTTGATGTGAAGGCCAAGTTCACCGCCAAAGCGCAGCAGATGAAACCGCAGCCCTTCCGCAGCACACTGCGCGACGATGAGCTTAGCTTTGGGAGTGCGCCCATGCTTCCTGGTAAGCCAGGGCGCTGTACATCGTGAGCAGGGATGCATACGGCATCGGGTGTTGTAGCTGGGCTCAGTGCGCGTTGTATGGCGGCTAGGGTCTTGCCGCACCCGAGAGGACGCGCACTCACCTGTGCGCTATGTTTATCTCGTGGGGTGCGCGTGCGACGATGCATGGCTGTTCCAAAGTGTTTAGAACAGCGTTCAATGTATCTCCCAGTTGCAGCCATGGTCCTGCCGATGAACATGCGGTCCCTCCAGGAGCTGTACAAGGAAAGGGCCCTGTTGGCCCAAACACCAAGTTTGTACTCCCTGTGGTGATATCCAGAGCTCTTGATCTTTAGATATCAAGGTTCCCAGAACCTTGATTTTGTATGGTATCATCGATCACCTTCAAGTCCACAATGCTCTTCGAAGTGATAATTTTTAATTGCCCTCATCCAATTGGGAATGCATGTTCATGTATTTGTGTGCGCATACATTCACTTACGGTCTTGGAGTAATTTTCGCTTTGCCCCAGAAGTGCATGAGCATAATGGATGCTTGAGCACAACCGAAAGTGTCTCTGTGGGGAATGGGGCCGCAACAGTTCCCACGGGAGTTTTGTTTGGCAGAATACGAACATAGATACCTTGATCGCTTAGCTGATTTGCGTAACATTATATCATCATCGAATGCAAACTAAACAAACACTGCCACATCTGCAGGGGCGCAACGTTCCAATCCCATGGGTTGCACCCAATGACCATATCCCTGAGTAGGACACTGTTATGCATGCACAAAAAACCATCATGCTCAAGTGCTATAGCGGCATGTTCAAAGTCTCTCAAAAATCCAAATCAAGTGTATGCTCTTCTTACGAATTGGGGAAATCCAGCGCTCCCTGTTGGGACGGTGCGGCCCATATCCCACACCTCAGAGCTGTAGAGATGCAGATACAGCAAAACCGGCCACAAATCAACTCACAAGAAACAGGAATGAATAAGAGAGCACATGTTTTGAGATATCCTGCTTTTGCTGGCTGAAAACTCACTGACATTGTGCGTAGGTGCACCCAAACCCGCATTTTCACATCGTGATGATGTATCAGCACCATGTTGTGACACTGCATCAGCATGATGTTGTTCAAGTCAACAGAGGGCACTTGTTTAGTGTCAATGAAGTATGTAGATGTGTTTTGATTCATTGACTAGATGCTCGGTGCTGGGATGTGGCAAGATCTTGCAACACACACAAACACCTATGCTGTACACCGTCAATATGTTTTCCAACGAAGCCTGAATGTTTAACTGTTCGTACTCTTTTCAGGTACAGCATGCATTACATTTAGCCTTGCCATCTCATAAATTGTAGAACTTATACTGGAGTTGGCGAGGAAGTACTTGACTTCAGCGATTCGAACAATGCATGCCACCTTATTGCAATGTCAAACCAATGGCTCATTTCAGTTCCAGTGGCCATGTTTGCGGAAGAAGATTCAATCTAATTCTCGAGTAGCTACACAGACTGATCAACGTGCAAACGTACATGGGGACATGCATTAGGTCCCTGCAAAGTATGTATGCGCATGCGTACGTGTACTGGGATATGACCCCTACTCCAATAGTGCACATGCTTACGATCTGTGTACAACTTCCAGAACACATGACTTCATCATGTGAACCTGTCATGTCAAAGTGCGCACGCTATAGCCAAACATGTGCACGTGAAAGCAGAGAATGCCATATCCACACGGAGGGTTCCCAGTCCTTTGACCGCATTTTTGCCTGCTGATCATGTTTACAGACAACAACTTGTGTATCTGTGTGCCGTGGCAGCCCCTGGTTCCCAGGACTCCGCCCCGCCCGAGGCGCCAGAAGTCCCCGAGGACGGCGCGCTCACTTCTTTCGCAAGCATGAGCGGGCCCAGCGTGCGGCTGAGCTCCTCCTTCATGTCCCTTCAAGGTGCAGGCCCGGGCGTGCCTGTTGATGGCCTAGCAGGCCCTCCCAGCAACCAGCAAGCTGCACCGGACTCCCTCCCCTCCGCCGCGCTGGACCACATGGTGAGCAAAGCCAAGAGGTGCGTGGGGCTGTTCTTCCGGAAGCCATACCCCTTGCGTTGATGCGGTTGTCTGCTTGTCCATGTTTTGCATGCTGGGAACATCGTCTTCGGCTTCAAGAAGTTGTTGTCGTCTCGCTGGATTTGGGTCATCTGTTCTGGGGTTGGCACAGAATAAGTGGGTCTGGTTGTATTGATGAGGTGAATCATATCCTTGCGTGCACACAACATAGGATTTCTTGAGGCGATTACATGAATGTTGCAAATGATCGCGAATGCATTTTTATGTGGTTGTTGTTCCTGCATCCTTGTCTACGATTTTCGCGTGCATCAACACAGAAATTCCCTGGGCACATATTGTTCGCACCACTTGGTGCGGGTAGAGCGCCTCACTGCGGCTTGTGTGATGCCCTCGGGGGAAGTGCAGTTCATGTGCACAAGATCATGAGCCGCCCTTGCTCACCTCTAAGCCGATCGTAGTATTGAATAGGAATAGGTGTCCGTGCCTTGCATGGCGATACTTTTCTAAAGGCATGATTGAGTGACATTCGTTCCAGCTATGATTGAGTTTCACTTCTGATGATTGCGCACACGTGGCGTGTGAATCTTGCTTGGGGTCGGTGTTGCGCACAGTATCGGAGCTGAGCCCAGGTCCCGTGACACGCCGCTACCTTGCATTCGAGAAAGCAGTTGGGTGGATTTGGAGAAGGAGCTCATCCCGAAACGTGAACAAATGCGCCGATGGCAACAGGTGCATGTGGAATCGCGCAAGCGCTGGCGTGAGGAATGATTGTGCAGCCCAATCTCTGAATGCTATTTATTTGGTGCAATGCTGATGTATTTTAATTAAGTCAGAAGTTGCCAGCAACGACATAGCCTACCACCACTCAATAGATTTGTGGAGAAGCATCTGCATCATTTTGATATTGGAAAGGTGACAACAGATTTTCAAGGTAGAGGCAACGGCCGCGAGCGTTTGTCATCAAACAGTGGCGCGAGACCTGCTAGGTTCGCTGCGGCTAATCTGATGATGCATGATTGGATAATAGATTTTGGAAATCTGAGCCCCAGCCGGTATGGCCAATGATTGATGGTTGGCCACACAGGCCTGTGCATGAGATTTATCAGAATGATTCTTCAGATAATGGAGCTGCGAGAAAGGGACCTTCAACGCAAGCACAAATGATGTGAGAGTGCTGTTGGAAGCACAACTGTGTACGAGCACATTGCCCAGCTGAAACACACCTATTCAATTCCCAGATCATCTGGGTACACGATTATGTGTTTCTGTGGAGTACCCAGGTGTTATGCCAGTCACAGGTGCAGAAATGCACCCTACTTTAGACGAGGAATCGGTGATTCTAGGTTTGCAGTCCAGCACTCAGAGCAATGGGAAAATACCTTCCTGTACGTCAATAAACTGTGGAGTCTGAGGGAGAGCAGCTCAGACTTGTGACCAGAGGACACCCTCGTTTCAGGAATTGGTAGAGGTTTGGGAAGCAGTTGATGACTGCGAAGAGGGGTTTCTCCAATGGAATGTGGCTGTTCGGCATCGGGTTGTTCATGGCGACCCTTTCTTGTCTCGAGTGGTCTGGATGGGTACCATTTATGATTCCCCCTGTCATCCTTGTTTGTGCCGCTTTAATGCGACGTAACGGTTTTCGGGAAAGCGATAGTTGCCTGTCACAGTAATGTTCCTAGGCTGCCGCCAGCAACAAGAAATCAAATGTGCCTTTACAAACATGATCTGAGTATCTACAACTAGCACACCTGATTATGTCGGCAGGCTATGTGGCGCTTTACAAACCGCGCCCACAGGATGCGCAGGAGCGCCAGCTCATGTACATGCACCTTCAACCGGAGGAGCCTGCGAAGCCAGCCTCCCACAGCATGATTCAGACCATCTCGGACTCTCTCAAACAACTGTACCCGGCCACCAGCGCGAGGGTATTGCCTGCTCCCCGGCCGGAGCTCTTGATTTCAGACATGGACAGCAGCAGGTCGCAGCAGAATGTGGACGTGCAGCAGGCGATGAGCGCCTTGCGCGGCGGCGACCTGTTTGAGCGACAAATTGAGGACAACCCATCTCTGAGCGCGGCGGTGCGCAGCACGGAGGAGATTTTCAGCCGCGACCTGGAGTCGGCGTACCGGGCAGCAAGGTGGACGCGCTGGAGGAAGGGGTGTGCGGTACGTTGCGGAGGGAGTTAGAGCTTGAGGCATTCATGGAGTGGTAGCGCGAAACGATGACCCTGGAGGTTTGAGAATACTGATGATAGCGGAAGTTGCTGAAGCGCTTGCGCGATCCGTGCGAGTGTCCTTGTATGGAAAGTGGGGGAATTCGAGCTTTGCTAGGTGAGGGTGTTTAGCGGCTGTTGTCGTACCACAGAGACCGGGGTTCGTGCGCGGGTTGATGCGCAAGGTGCTGTAATGTCGTAGGTAAGGTGCGCAGTAATCAGCATCTCCTCTCTGCTGAGATTGCGAGACGTGATTGTCTAGTTTCTCTCAAGACTGACAACGCTTTGTACTTTTCGAGGGGGAAGAAGCTCAAGATTGATTGATGACCAGAATTGTTAGTGTGCGTTGGGGGCGTTATTTTGAGCTGGACTTTGTACAGCGTACTGGGGCGAGCTTGCTTTCTGAGCTGAGTTCGTGGAAACATGGTCATTGTGGTGTTTGCGCACACCGGATGGGTTAGTTTGTAGAGCGTCGCCAACATCATGGGTCGATCCCGGGTGTGCCTGGTAGTTGTCTCGGAAATTCGTTTTCATATCATATTTTTAGTTTGGTGATTCATCATTGACTAGGCCCGCCAGCGTAGTCAACGCTGACATCGGATCTGTTACGTTTTTTCAATGGTATTTTCCATTCCCGGGGTATCTGCCAGTATGTTTGTCGGTTTCAATTATTCTGTCCTGATGAGATCAAGATGCTCCGTGTTCTGTTAGCATGTTTGTCCTGGTACAATGATTCCGGCCAGTGATTCAAAACATCTCTGAGTCGGTATCGCTTTTTGCAGGATGAGGGAGTGTCATGTCAGAGCATGCGAACCATATTTTTTTGGGATTAACGTGCTTGAGTGCAAGGCGTTCAATATCTTCCATGAAACGAGTAGGCCTTCAGCACGCATGTTGGGCTATGTTCTGATTCGGAGCATCGCTACCTGCATCGTTTACACCCCTTTTGTCGAGGCTGGCATACGCCCCTGAAGGATGGCTGTGCGCATGCACAGGCAGCTTCTGCTCTGCGGTTTTGAACAAACACGAGGTTGATTTTGTATGTTTGCAGACCAGCTGGGCAGGAGTACAGGCGGTGGCGATGGAGATTTGGCTTGAGCCCTGGATTCTGTCTCGCTACATCATGAGGAGTGTGATGAGGAACAACGTGCAGTGGGCCATCCTGCTGATGTTTTTCTTCCCAGCCATGTATTATGGGTGGAGCAGCGATGTGGGCGGCGCCTACGAGCTGGGATGGAGGCCAGAGGACCTTCTGAGGAAGGTGCACCCAAGCGCGCCCGTCCCGTGGTACCAGCGTTTGGGATTCTTCTGCTTGTACAACTGCACCGCCGTGCCAGAAAGTGCGTCCCTGGGCAAGTCGAACAAACTCCATGAGTTGGAGTCGATGCCTGTGTCCTGTTTCAGGTCCCCATCATGTTGTGTATTTGGGTTGTGCGTGTTCTGATGCGCTCTAACTTTCATTTTCCAATTTACATGCCAGGTAAAGGTTGCTACTTCCATATCTCTGAAATTGCTGTTTTGCACACATGAAACTCCCGACGAGATACTCCACTCCCATGTATGTCCCTAGCGCAGAGCCATGCCAACAGCGACTTGTTTCGATACCGGATATAAGTCGCGCCCCCCCGGCACCTGCTATGAGCTGATTCCACGAGGTGCTCGAGCTTACACTTGCAGCGCAAGAGGAGGACCCCTGGTGGGGTTTGGATGAAGCAGCCGCTGCCAAGTGGGGTTTGAACATCAGCGCAGGGGTTCTGTGCCCTGGGAGGGGAGGCACTTGCAAGGGCTCGGGCCCCACCACGTGCTCTGCGACATGCGCCCAGCACGGCACTTGCAATGAAGACCTGGGGCGATGCGACTGCCCGGTCTCCCTGGTACCAGCCCCACTGCCCAAGCTCCGATAACCCTCTGCAGAAGCGTTGCGTACACAACGACCTGATGCATGCAGGCTTTCATGGTCGCTTTGTGAGTCTTGTGGCGCACAACTCAACTGACACTGCTCTTTTCAAGGTGGTAGTGTCTTATGCCTGTGACTGTGTTGTTTCTGGCAATGCAAGGTCATATCTGCTTGACATACTTGTTTGCTATGATTGTTTAGTTGCTGCTTTTATTTCTCGTAGCCCTATCATTTCTTACTAGTATGAACTATCGTTCTGACCCTTGTACACTGAGATATGACCCTTTCGTCCTGTGCAGGATGCTCTGTCCGGTGTCTCAATCGCCAAGCAACATCAATTCCTAGGGTATTGCAGGAATTTCATGAACACAGTCAACACACATAAAATCAAAGATATAGTGTAGCATCCAAGGAGAAGTTTTGAGTCACCCCCGCCTTTATGTTTGCTCAGGAATGACCCATGCTCACTAGACAGGAACCCAAGTCTAGTCACGCACTTATACATCACTGCGCTACATATTCTATGAACCCATCACATTCATGCAAGTTGCTGCATGAGGAATGGTAGGGTCTTGTGTCCTGGTATTTTGGCATCAAGACTGTCCGCTGTTTCTTTGCATATATTTGCACGTTTGTTTCAGCCAACTGTTTATGGCGGTTATGTAGGCAATTTGAATGATCACTGAGAAAGCAGGGGTGACCCGCAAACAAGCGTGGCTTTGAATATATCCATGGCGGAGGGAAAATTCTCCCAGCCCAGGACTCATATCCAGCATCCTAGAAGGTTCAGTCAATCATTCCACAAAGTTGCCCAAACAAAATCCAGTTGTCCATCTGTGTATACACGTATACGCAATTGACTCTTTTCCATCGAGCGGGAGTCCGCATCATCTTGCTCGCAATCTACAGTCTACCATGCCACAAGGTGATCTTGAATGCATTTGTAGCAGGTCAATAATTTGTCAAGTATTTGATAACCCCAATTCGAACCGCCTGTTGATCTCTGCTCGCGAGGATGAAACAAGCATGGCTGTTGTTTCAGATTAGTGCTCTACCTCTGGTTGTTGACATGTCGCCCAGAATTGTGTGTGCGAAAAAGCATCCAAGCCTTATGGCCTGCAGCTTCTAGGATTGAAAGGATGTCTGTGGAAATATAACATTGATGGTCTTCTTGATGGAGTTACTACGGGAATAACTATACAACATGTGACACTGCTATGCTAAGTGGTATGCATTTGTTCCATGTGAAAACGTGCTACACTTGGTACACTGATTCTCTTTACCATGTTGCCGCATTGTAGAGTCTGGCCGGCAGCTGATTTGGAATGGCTTGCCGCCCATTGGGTAGAGCTTATATACCTGTGCATCATAGGGACATGAACCTTACCCAACGTACAGATGCGTATGTGTTCGCACTGTGATGTCCCATATTGATGATTCCATAATCAACATGCAATTTTTAGATCCAGTGTTCAACTAACAAGGAGCAGCTGGCGCTTGTGAGGTTTTGCAAGTTGGCATTGTGCGCAATCAACTTTGGGGCTGCACATAGCCAATTGACTTATGTGAATTCGCATAATAATGTCGTCATGAATGTGAATTTTTCTGATTTGCATGGCGTTTGACATATCTGCTGGACATGTTTGTTTCCTGCTTCCGAATGATTTTACTCCGCTGCGCCTGTTGGTTGCTCTGCGAATCCTTTCCGCCCCACAAGTAGTTGGGATTCTTAGTTTGGTCATTAGGTACAGCTTGTGATGCTGTGGGATATATTGGGTTGCTTACCTGGAACCAAGTCTTCATCCATGGATAATCGCATAAATGCTCCTGCATATGTTTGATTCATTCTGTTGAAGCTCAGCAAGCCGAGTATTAATTTAGTGAGTCTCGCATAGCTCTGATTTCTATCTGTCAGCACTCACATCCGCATCGTACAGTTTTGCATCAAATGTGCTGCAGAAGTGCTGCTGATTGCTCTTTGAGCATACTATACCAACATGTTTGTTGGTATAGTTTTCGTACAGTTTCCCACAGGGACGCTTTATGAAGGGGCTTTGGTGTCTTCAACCTGTTTGGGACTGCTGCAGACTGGTTCGGGTTGCACAGAGAAAAAGAAGCTTCCTGGAAAAATGAAACGGAACCAGTACATGTTTACCGCAAACTCCTTCTGCCTGTCTGACTGCAGCAATCGAGGCCAGTGTCTCGACGGATTCTGCCACTGCTTTCCAGGTGTGTAGCGTTCCTGCTTCCTGAAGGATGTTGATATAAGGCGCAGCGGACCCAAAATGCATGGCCTCGTCAAGTATCAGTCATGAGCCCAGTGCGTTCACAAAATGAGGAATGGAAACATTGTAACGCCAACAGCTACAGAACAACGTGTCTCCTGGAGAGATTTGGCAGCCTGTGTGATTTTTGCAGTGCTTTCCCCTTATGTATTCCTTCTGCAGTTTGTGGACCAGGTGACAAAAGCTTTTGAACCACCAGTTTTCATTATTAGGACATTGAGATGATTACTCGCTTATCGAAGATGACCCGCCAGCCAGCATGGCATATTTGATGGAAAACGAAATGCACTTGAATGCGATGCATTCCTAGCCCCTCCTTGGTATGACCTCCACCAATTAAATTTTGAACCACCAGGTGACACCGTGGTTGTTGTTGTGATCACTCGCTAATTGAATATGACCCGCCATCCAGCATGGCGTTTGATAAATCATCGGCCGAGACAGTGCCTACGCATGTC
>NHOP01000243.1:0-17211 GCA_018697155.1 Pyramimonas parkeae | reverse complement strand
GTTTGGTGGTGTGAATTATGCACCTGAGCATGTAGCGCCTGCAAAAGTGCCTCCTAGCCAACTGTCTTTAGTAGAGTAATTGGTTTTGGCCTGTAAATCTTTGACTGAATCCTCAAAGCAATGACCATGATTCTGTACAGGCCTTCCTGGTAGAGTTCACGGAGCGCAAAGATTGCGAAGTATTCTGTGTGGAGCACCTGATTGATGGGGAGTACCGGAAGTACAATTCTAATTCGGGATTTGTGGAAGAAGACACGGTGTGAAATTACTGCATCTATCCAGATCTGGGGATTGCGCCTTGCTGGATCATTTCATGTTCCAATCCAAATATCACTGTGATGCATGTCGCCGATTTCGGCTGCAATCTGGACACTGTATACCGAAGAGTATCCAAATGCGGTAGTAGTCACTCAGGTTGCACAACCACACTTTTCTTTTTAAATGTCGGTGCACCAACTTCAAGTACAGCCTTTTGTACAGTTGTATTCCTTCAAAGTTTGAATATATTCCGGCACTGTTGAGGTGAGTCCACATTGAGAACACACTCGAACTGAACTTTGCCTATTCCAGGCATGAACATAGCTACTCTTTGATATCCTGTGTTGCGTTTCAAACATAGATCAACGAGAGTCCCATGTTACATGCATGCTTATCCAATGCGAGGGAGTCGTAGCTGCAGCACAGATTATTGGTTGTTTGTTTTCCCTGGAAATGTACTCACATTGAGCGTGCGAATGTAATCTCCGTCACCATTTCTTCCTTCGTCAAGTTGGTTTTCTGGGTGTCTTGCTTAGCCAAGGCGTTCTGAGATATCCCAATGGTCACAGCTCAAGTATGACCAGCTACGTTACTGGGGAATGAAAAACAAACAAACAACCAACAAGCCGATTTCAGGATGAAAAACATGCAAACATATTGCAACAAGTGCAAACGTTTAGTTTCAGTTGAGAAGACGTCTTGGGCATGTTTCATCAAATGAACATTATCTTAGCAGTCATGATCTCGAGACATTTCGATTTGTAGAATTGCCAGCATGTCTAGGTGTGGGCTCGACGATCTTCAAAGCACTAGCAGGTATGCCAGCTGTGATGTGCAATACTCAGGCAATTGTCGACCGCCATTGATCATGCATCCAGTGGAAACTAAATTCAGGGTTCATTTGCTGTATTTCAAAGGATGGTACTATTTGGTCAAAAGCACGCAGGAAGCATGTTGCTAGGCGTTGATGGATGTATTTGCTTGGTACAGCAATATCATGGATGGATGTTTGGAGAAGTCAAGAAATGACATGGTCTTCGACACATTTGTACCATGAATGATATATCTGTGTTGTTGCTGTTGTTTGATTTGTCTGATGAACGTTGGTATGAAAATCTCCAATTTGAAAGTATCTGCAGCGGCGCCGTAGTGTGCAATCTGTGAAGATCCATTTACTTCAGATACGGTTTTTTGCTTCTCAAACGGGGATGTTTCGACGATGTGAACCGAATTTTGATCCAATCTAGGTGTTGCCCTCGTGTTGTGATGTGCCCCCCTAGGAGTGGTCTGCGTTGCTTGTTCGCTCAATTGATTATTGTAGTGCACATTGTTACACCATATGTGGATGTGTACTGCATTGTAGAGCATGCGCTGTACTCCACAAGCCTTCAGCCACTTCACGTATGAGATCAGCAAGTTCCAAGAGATTGTGGTGGATGTGCAGGTGAGTGTGCTGTCAGCAAAATCAGGAGTCTCTTGTCACTGATGGAGGACGGCTTTCACATGCGGTTTTGTATACGACCTGTTGAATAGGATGGTTGGAGTACAGTCGATATTTTGAATAGAATGCAGAGCCACTAGCCCATACCAGGGTTGACATTGGGCAGACTAGCCGTGCGAGGCAATGATTTGCCTGCCTTCCGCGATACTCAATAGACTCCCCTGCATAGACAAATCTCAAACCCCAAGGAAGTTGTTTACGGTACATGTGCATGTGATATGTACTGTGTATGGCATGTAGTTTCTCAAACATGGTTGCATAAACCACATACGTGCCAATAAGACCCACAACACCAATTGAATGCATGTCCGTTTTCTATTCATGATAATTGCAAACATGAACGAACCTGTATACGAGTCATGCTTTGTTTGGATGGTGATTTTGCGCCTTGCCACCAAGAGACTGCTCTGTATATTGTGGGATCAATCTGTCAGCAATCGAGCTATCCTCTTCGGTTTGCTACTTCTTTCCCTTTGTATGAGCATGCCTTTTCCGATTGTTCAATGCTACAGCAGCATCAATCTCAAATTTGTTGTATTGTTCTCAGAATCTTTGTCAATTTTGATGTTCTAGTAGTCATGTCACTTCAATGTACATGGCACGCCGTGAAAGGGGCCTTGATCTCCCCTGAGACCATGTGCTCTAGGTACATACACCTAACCTTCCCAACATGGTGACATTTGCGCCGTCACTTGTAGAGACCAAAAACACATGCCGTTTATCATGCATGACAGACTTCAACTCATTGGCCAGAAAGACGGCATGTGTTTGTAGCACCACCGTCGCTGCAGCCACCTAATGTTAACGCTTTCCCCGCTATCTTTATCATCTTCACGCATGCTTGCTTGAACCGACCCGCGCCAGCAGCCACATAAGCCCGGATGATGTTCCTTCTGATGCTGATGTTGACCCCGTTGGTGTGGGACGAATGCTGTGAGCTGGGCGTGCGTGCAGGGTGTGGGCAATCTGTACACGGACCCGCAGATCCATTCGGTGAACCGCGAGGACTACGGGGAAGGCAACCTCGGCGCGCGCGGCATTGCTCTCTTTTTCTCGACGCACGTGTGCTCACCGCGTGCGTCGCGCCTTGCCCCTGCTCCCCGCACCCACCCGGCAGACCTGCCTATTGTAGTGAGGCTTGAAGGCCGCTCGGTGCTTTGGGAGTGTAGCGGCAAATGTAGGGTTTTTGTATCAATTTTTAGTACTGTATTTATGTATTCTCGTTGGGTACGTGCAGCGCAGAAAAATGCCAGCTACTGGTTGCGGTGTCTGCATATTGATATTTATGCATTTTTTTGGGTGTCTGAGTTGTGTTCAATCATTTGGAGCTGTCTGATTTTGAATGGTGTTTGCATGGTTAACTACTGGTGTTTTGTTTGTGCCATGGCCATACCTGAACAGGACCAATGCTAAAGTGTGTTCACTTCGTTCGTGTTCTCCAACACAGCCAAACTTTTCCATGTTGACTGGCCTGGTTGGTAGGGCGTTAGGTTGATGTGCAGGTCGCCAAAATTCAAGCACTGGAATGGGAAGGTATTGCCTCGGCCAATGATGCATATGTATATGTGTATGGATAACTCTTTCTTGCCTATAACAATCATTACGACATGGGTGATTCAACCTAAGTTTTGGATCAGAAAAGCCAGAGAGCTCCGTGAGAGTGGCTTTGTACCCCGTAAAACTTCTCGCACGTGTACTCTCTGCCGCTGTCACCTTCAGATATTGTTGTACTCTGTCCGGTCTCTGGTTTCCGTTTCAAGATGACTGTGAGCTCGCTTGTGCGCGTTGTTCTGAACTCCTGCTCTGCTAGCGGTTGTATCTAGGACCTCTGGGCTGCTTCACCATCCGAACTCATCGCTTTCCATAGGTGACATTTTGAGCATTTCTGAACGCTAGTGTGCACATCGTGTATCGTGGACGGCTCGTAGAACTTGGTTTGTGTTTCTTGACTTGATTGCGGAATATTTGCGCTTTTTGGCACAATAGAAACAGACACAACAGCGACAGGGACAGGCTCAGCCGAGCAACAGGTGTTCCAGCTTTTTATTCTGGCGCTTCGCAAGTATCCGTGACCCTATGTGTGACCCTATGTATATTTGCATATGTATTTTGCGCATGGGTACCCGATTGCACTTGAAACACGTGATGTGTTGTATTTGTACGCATTTTTCGCAAATCAGTGGCAAATTCCAATGGAGATGATGAATTGCGCTCTACTTACATCATGCGACATGCATTTGAACTACATACACGGGTTTGAAGGTCATCTTGCGCATGGGTGCAGTATAGTTGACCTGTGTACACCTTTTCACATATCTCCTTCACAGTCTGAAATGCTGAAACCCAACCTGCGAGGAGATACCTGTGAGCAACTCGGAGATGCATCAACGTACAGAGCTCAGGCATTGGTATCTGACTACACATCCACCCCGCGTCGCGTCCCTATGCAGGAACATACCTGTGGATGTTTGAGTGACTGTCGTGTGCGAGGCGCAGTGTGTGCGCGCCTGGGGCTGAAGCCGTTTCCGATGTGCAAGCGGGAGATTGCGCGCATGACGGAAGAGGGCGCGGAGGCAGCCGCATTGCCGGCGACGGAGGTGCCGGGGGGGGCGGGGATGAAGAGCACCACGTCTAGGCGCACCGGCTCCCTAACAGCGGTATGCGAGCATGGTGCACGCGGCAAAGGCAGCGCGATCGGACGAGGGGTGGAGGCCCTGGCAACACGGTGTTTCAATACGCTTCATGGGACCACACTACACAAGACCGCAAGCGAGTTGTGAAGAGATGCCGCTGTTGCAGTGTTTGGTGTGCTGATTATATTTGAACGCCCGCACCATCCGGCGGACCTGCTTCGTTGTCTTTGGCGGACGCCCAACAAGGTGTTTGGTTGCTATGCGGCCATGGAAAAAGAGATGTAGCATAGTTCAGGGTGGATTCATTGGGGCATGTTTGGTTCTGTGAGTGTGAGTGCTATGCTCCTTGGCCACATTGTTTATCCACTGGAGGGTGACGTATTGCTACAACATTACATGTGCTTCGCAGTCCTGGGGGATCTTGATGGCAGCCGGTTTCACATGGAAGAAGTGTTGATCAGATGCTCTGATTGTTGCCCTGTATATGCATGTTGAGTGGTGCTCAGGATTGATACCCGTCTCGCCTTCGGTCCTTGTCATTCGTAAATGCTACACCAGGTACCATATTTGCTTTCCCATCTCAAAAACCTCCATCTGAATGTTCTATGATTACAACGTGGCACCTCCTCTGTTGGTATTCCCATCGTTGCGCTCGCAGCAAACCAGCTTACCAGGGCAGGCACAATGCCCAGGGAATTGGACCGCTCTGAACCATATCGGGTGTGTGTGAATCGCAGCTCATTTTCATTTTACAATAACTTGTTGGGCTTCGCAGGAATCGGCCAAAGAGTGGCGCGAGGAGTGTTTGAAAGCGGAGATGCAGTGCGGTCCTGACGCAGACAACCGGGATCTTTTGAGATCGCTCAGCGCGCCCGTACCCTCCACGGTTCATATGTCCAGTGTCCTGCACTACCACATCGCCTACCTATACGGTGACGCGCAACGCAATGTGAGCTTTTCCCTGGATCGCTCGACTATGCTGCCTGCTTGAATTTTGTTGCAATGCGCCTGGTGCTAGAGCGATCTGTCAGTTTAGAGTATGAAACAAGCGATGCAGTTCAGCAGCTCTGGGTGTTTGACACGACCCTGGCGGGTGACTGTGACAACAAGATGATTGCATGGATATGTGGGGGCACCTCGGCCAGGGGAAGAAGGTGTATGGAAGGCACATGGGGGACGCTTGGTCAGGTATTTATCACCTTAGACGGGCGGCGCTGGGAGGGGTGCAAATCGCGGCGCTGCAACTGTGGCGCATCCATTCGCAGATGAGGTCCGTGTTCGGCATTTTTCGATGATCGGGATATTAATGGCCTTGTTCTTGAATCCATCTGAGGCGAAGCGTTTTCAGCACATTGCAGACTTTCTGGTTCTCGACCAACTTCAATATGTGGAAGTTTGTTTGACTGTTTGTATTCCCAAGCATTTTTGTTTAGCCTGGTGAATATGGCATCAGAAATCGAACAAAGACATGAAATGAATAGCCCACGTGTTTCACCTACATACACCATAGTACTCCACATAAGGGGATCACTGCGAAATGGCTTGATATTGGTAATGATGTCGCCTTTTCCGGATTGTGAGCATGTGCGCGTATTTGTCATTTCCGAGCGCCTGCTCGCAGCAAGGATCTTCTCTTGAATTGCAAACAAACCTCGCATGACGATTACAAAGGGAACAAAAATATATGTAGGAAGTGTGTATTTTTTCAACCCAATGGAGTGATTTTGTGATGTGCATCATAGTGCATTCATTTTCAGTTCGATAGAACATCAGTTGGCATTGCTTCAAGCCCGGTTGTATTGAGTTTTATGCTACTGTAAGCTACTGAAGCGAATCATGTGATTCATAAATCTGCTATCAGGTTCATCTCTTAATTCACAAAAATATGTTTTGTGTAGGAACGATTGACACCGTTCGTTCAACAGATAGAACGAAAATTGCCCTTGCTAGAATCAATAGCTGTTGATCAGACGTAGTCTCCAAATATTTTTAGGTTTAATGATCGTTTGTTAAGTATATTCAACTTCAGACCTGGTGAGCGGACTCACAGGATTGCCTTTGGAGGTACCATATGTGAGGTTATAACCCACTTGACTTGGATTCCTGACCATTGGGTATGGGGAATGTTTCTATAATTGTGCATGCTGCATTTTGTGGTGTATTATATGCATATGTACGCAAAGTAGTATTTATGTGGGCAGGGACAATATCCGTAGCCACCAGGAAAGCTAGTCTACTGATATGTCTGCACACCCCTACTGTAAAATTGTCCGGAATACGCCGCAGGGGAAATTCAGTTTGTAAGCTCTGAATGCTGACATGGGAACATATAATTGAATATGACCCCAACCGATTGGAAGGGAAGGCAAATCAACAACCAACACTTTTTCCACTGAGCCATCTTGCTTGAGCTGGCAGTATTTTACAAATTTTGCATAAAGCATGCTTGAGTGGTGTGGTTACCTTCACAGACTGAACTGCCCAGCTATTGCCGCCCTTGTTCTGGCATCAAACACATTGTTCTCCAAGATGCGGATAGGGGATGAAATAAGACTTGAACTTGCTGTTGCGTACTTGACGTTGGCGGTACGCTTGTTTGTTTTCACTATTGTTATGAAATTTGACAGGGTTCTATGTGAATGAGTGTGCATTTGGTTTCATTGGCTCATATGCCATTGATAGTCTGCATGTTTTTCCCTCACGTTTTTTTATGAAAAACATTTGAAGAGAGAAGCACATCCACGTGGCAGCAACGGCCTCGTAGATGTGCTGCCACGTAGATGTGCTCCTCTCCTTTTCTTCCCAGAGTACTCTTTTGAAGGCTGTTAAGTTTCTGAAGTATCTGAACCCAAATCCCGATTGTGTTTCAACAACTTTCAATGTTGCATCGTTTTTGCCTTGAAAGTGTTGAATGCATGCGTAGACAAAAGTGAAAGAATGCTCATTTCAAATGCAATCATCTCTGCGAGCATTGTAGTTCCCATCACATGGGAAACGACGTGACAGTTCCCAACAGCCTTGCATATCGAACGTCAACTTGTTTTGCGGGTACCCTCGTCCGGTTACCGGCATGGAAGCTACTTTCTCATCCAATGGTTAACTACAACTACGACATTATGCTGGCTGGCGGATAATTTTTGAGTAGCAAGTCAGCATGCCAATTGCAAAGGTAATCACCTTGATGTCTGGTGGCCACAATGGGTTTTCATGGTAGTTGTTTTTCTGAACAGTGAGATTATACCGTCGTGTACAAGGGCATACCGAGGATGCCTCGTCAGTATTTCCTGAAATCTGTATCCGTCCATGCCTGGATGTTCCAAGTACGTGGTCCCTTCAGCAGAAAGCCATGGTATTCCCCACGCGCCTTCTGACATGATGCATGCTAGGTTGGGTTTCCTCGTAGGCCCGAGCGGGCAACGCAGCAGCCGCAGCCAAGTTGGGCGCGAAATATCAAACAGGCGACAACGTGACCAAGAATTTGAAGGAGGCATTTGCCTGGTATGAGTGTGCGCTGAAGAAGACAGACAGATTGGCTGAGCACGGTGCACAGAAACTGGATCTAGACAGTGGCGTGACTGCAGATGAGGAAGCACCTGATCTTCCTCCATCATATCAAATAAGGGCTCATCTTGGCGAAATTTTAGAGGTAAGCAACCTATGATGGTGTTTACATATTTTCATTGTACTCACGATCCAGGCCTCTGTGTTGGATTTACTAGGACATTGATTATTTGGTGTGCAAGCATAGCATGATATACCTTATCGACATCCAAAAGCTTTGCCCCTAGCTGTAGGCCATACCCATTTTGATGATAATGGTGAGTGTTTTTGGATATTGCTGCAATCTTGCAGTACACTATGTCCAGGTGAAGTAAATGGTGTTCCCATGCTGGACAGTGATTTGTTTGATGGAATGTTTCCCAAATGTGTTGCTGTGTGCTTGAAGATGAGGTGGCTCTGGCATCCGGCATCATCATCCCGCAAGGGATTAGATCAGATAGTTTGAATATCCAAACATTGATTCACATGCCTTTCATAGAGTATTGCCTAAGGGTGTCTTAAAAGCAAGCACGTTGGTGATCATCGGTGTGCCTATTTTGTAATCATGCCTGCCAGTATTCATCAATAGAACAGATCACATAAAGCATACCATTGACAACTCCCATCATGCGTGTAAGTTTTAAAATATGTGTTTTTGTGAAATAGTTGCACTGTGTCTGCGATCGTGGTGCGAATTCAATCGACAACAAGCCCAATGTAACTATTTGGTGGGCTCGATTACGCTGTTTGTTAATGGACGATAATGATTTGTTTGATTTGGATGTCAGGTTGGTGGCAACGGTTTGAAAAGTAATCGCATACTTGCTGCAAATCGATACGACGAGGCAGCGAAGGAAGCGGCAGCTGCTGGAAAGGATAAAATGGCAGCAAAGTGGAAGGAAAGAGCTGATGAACTAAGGAACAGACACTAAAAGTGACGTTACAGTATTGATCATTGCATTTGTACTCTGATTGAGACATGTGCTGTCTGGATAAACCCTCACTATGTTGTCACAGACTATGCTGCAACCCTGATCCACGATATTCCTCGTACAAGTTGTCAGCATTTTGCACCCATGGCTCACCGTTGTATGTCTTGGTATCACCGATGCTCCATGGTGGCTCGCGGAATAATGACCGCCAATCATCCTTCCAGATGGGCTGCCATGGCGTCGCCCAGTCTCGATGCCCATTCGACAACGCCTTGACCTGCCACAAAATAACAAGCACAAACGCCAGCTCGAAATGCGAGTCCATATCTATCACTTCAGGTACAATGGATGAAACATTACCACAAAACCACAGTGATGGATCCGCAGTCGAATATGAAGAATCATTTGCGAATAAAATCTTGGACTGAATAAATTGTGTGGCTGGCATGTTTGACGAAACTCCCACAACGCAAAAGCTCTGGCACGAAGGCAGGCATTCGCTTCATCCCTAATGGTTTCTTTAATGCAATCGTCCGAAGATACAACCGTCATTTGATGAACCATGCAAACAATGTAACATGGCAGGAGCAATCCAAGAATCAAGGGCTTTGTGACTACGATCATTCCCCCAACAAGTGGCCATGGCTTATATTTTCTGGGTTGTACACTCACCACCGCAAGAAATCGTTCTGCAGCCATACTTCCATGACACCACAAAGCACGCTTACGCGCATGGCGGCTGAGCTTTTTCACCAAACCTATGTATCCAGATGCAGGAGAATTGCCAGTACATTCCAGAAGGGTGTAGATTCATATTCAATCATGAAACATTCAACTTTCAGCTAGCAGGTTGATATTCAGGGTGTGGTACACCTCAAAATAGTCAATATGTTTCAATGTGTGCATTGGTGTCAAGCTGGACAGAGGCATGAACTCAACACAACTGAACAGGTAACCAATCCAAGCAAAAGTAGTAGTACCACAAGACACCGTGTGCACAGCCATACCCTCCGCAAGAGAGTGCTTGGCAAATTGTTTGCAACTGACAGCAACAGATTTTTGTCAAGCAAATGTCACTACATTGAATTGTGCGCCATATCCAATACTTGTGAGCAGGCAATTAGCTTCGAAGGCAACAATGTGGTGAGAGGATTACATCCAAAGGATTGAACCCGACTTATCCTGATTGTGCATCGATCACAGGATGCAGTAAGCGGTGCCAAGAGTCGGCCTCGGTATATCCCTGAATATAAACCAAAAAAAAAACATCAACATGCTCCTGGACCTGTGTGGAATGCACACCTGGACTGCCGATCACACGTCGCACTGCCCTGCGCATCATTGTAACATTTTCCTTTTCCACAAGCAGGGAGTCCAGCTCATTAGACACCAGCCCAACAAACTCCGGGGTTTCGGACACAATTGCAGCCTTTCCGAATGCCTGCGCAACCATATACTTGAAATCAATGCTCAGACGCAACAAGTCAAAGCATTGAAATCAGTAAGCACTTTTCAGGAAGAATGCTCAACACAAGGATTGCAGTTGTTGTCAACAAAATGCTGCTTTAGTTGCTGAAACGACCGCAACTGGGCAATATGGTTTGCAGAATTGTGTTGCCGATTTAATCACTTGCAAGTGGGCCAATCGTATCGGGTTCTTAATTCCAGAGCGAACAGGCTTTAAGAAAATAAACCAAACAAATACAGAAGGCAACCAATGCAGAAATTCAGCATCACACAGACCCCAGATATTCTTGTCAAACCACAGTACC
The DNA here is from genome assembly GCA_018697155.1 of Pyramimonas parkeae. Classification (NCBI taxonomy): domain Eukaryota; kingdom Viridiplantae; phylum Chlorophyta; class Pyramimonadophyceae; order Pyramimonadales; family Pyramimonadaceae; genus Pyramimonas; species Pyramimonas parkeae. The sequence goes on along the minus strand of NHOP01000243.1, from coordinate 6,575 downwards.
CAACATGCAAACATTTGACAGCTAAAGCCTCATTGAATTTAGAAGACTATGGTATCAGATAGGTCAGCCTTTGCAACCTTATCATATCCTTAAGTGTACCAACCACTAAAGCAGCTGCTAGTATTCCAGAGACTGTCAACAAATCAGTGATCGACGTTAACTGGCGCTTAGCATTGTGCATGGAAAACAGTGCTGTACCCGCAGGTGCGCGTACCAAACGCGCAGTTTCAACAGAACAAGCGGGTGTACACTCTGTATGACAACCCAACCACGTAACTTGCATATTCTCAAAGAACAAATTTGATCTCGAATCCGGTTAACACAATACTCCGCACACCTGTGCTGCCTGAAGCTGCCCAAGGCCTCTCCCGATGGCCACCCGGCTGTGCGAGCGAGGCGCCCACGTAGAGAAGGACACCACCACCGCTAGCGAGTTTCTATAAAACGCCTCCAAACCCGGCCATCCAGGCGCTGATGTGTATACCTGGTTCATCATCAGTATAACCACCAACAACCCACCACAAGGGTGTCACCATGGTGTTCCAATCCCCAATACACACACCCACTGTGGCATTGTGCAATAATCACTTGGCTACTGGAGCCATGCGGCTAGGTATTGTCGATGACATTGAGAGTGTTTTGCCTAAGACACTTCACTGACATGGCAGTTGTTAATCGATGATGGAAATCAGAGGCTTCGTACACACTTTGAAGATACAACTTTTCAGGGCACCTGAAGGGCTCAGGATACAGGATGATTTCCGCGCAAAAATGTCCCGCTGCGAAGCATGTATTCATCAACACATGGACAGTCATTCGAATAAAACAAGGATCTAATATCAAAATACACTTTGAAAGACATATCTAATCATAGGCACCGTGTTCTTGAGCAAATATTTGTGATGCGATTATTTAAAATGTTGCGCGAAATGCATTGGGGAAAAAACCAAAGACTGCGGTCTACCTGCACGCTCGGAAGCAATGATAACGATGCTGATGCTTAACTCACCAACAATCCATTGGGACACACGGCACCAACAACATCTGCTTTGCGAAATCTACATGGTCGTTGGTGGTATCTCACCTCTTCACAGTTTGGCACTCCCTTGCACAGCAGACCGTTGGTGCGCACACCTCCGATTGCGATTCTCAAGGTCACGTTCAAGCCCCTCACTGCCTCGCGCACTGGCTCCCAGTCTTTCTCCAGAGCCACCTGACGTGGATGGAGATCCCTCCAATATTAGAGAGTTGTTTGCGTGAATCCTTGAGTGCAACTTGTGGTGTGCAAGCATGCTGGATGTTTACTGCAACACCTACTTCTCCTGACTGTCTATGACTCCTCAAGATGCATGGCACCGTAAGTCCATCAACCTTGCTCAGCACACTACGGATATACCTTGATGGCGCGGTTGCTTAGGGCAGCAAAGGGAAAAGATGGCAGACAGTTCTCAGTGTAGAACACATAAAAAGACTAATTGATCGAATTTACTAAATCGACCAGTAATCGCCCCTGGGCTGGTGATCAAGATCTGCTACGTGATGCTGTCTTGACAACCACCAAATCCACGCAGATTGCAATATTGCTTTCAGTTTGAGCGACGGTACATGACGATAATCCCACTGCATAATCCCACTGCCCAACGACACGGGTTTTGCTGAGAGCGCGGCACTCAAAGTCTGTGCGTACTACACGCTTCACCCATTCAAATCGAATACAAGTTACCGAGCGAGCCCGCCCAGCTCACCAGCCTCGAGTCTTTATCGCTCTCTGGGATGTCATACGGCACCTCAACCACGGAACTGTTCTTGAGTCGCACTTGAGCCACCCCAGCAAGGTACTGGTGCGGGGACCGGCTCGTGAACTCGCGCTTCGTATCCCCATGGGTCCCATCGGAGCCTGATTCGGCCGCAGTGTTGCGACGCTGTGTCTGTCCCACCACATGCCCAGCGTCAAAACCAGGAACACTGCGTAGCAAGCGCACCACCTGTACTTTAAGCAACCTGTCCCATCTCCTCCGCACCCCTAACAATGGTAGAAAAAGCAGGGCTACATCAAGCCCACGTGTAGCCTGAGTCCAGATTGCGAAAGCCCCACAACCGAAACTTCACATGTGCAAAAAGCAAAACCCAAATTTACGTAGCAAACGTAAGATAATCCAATAGCAAGCCATGTTCGGCGTCCAAGGGTACAACAGTACCAGGGAATGGTGTATGTGCTACCCAGAAGCACAATCCTTGAATAACCATCAAACCAACGTCTGAGTACTAACCGCAAAACTGTCATATACGCCCTAGCAATCGCTATGATAATCTGCATCCGTTTCATTGCACAAAAGCACCCCAATCTTGGCCAGATGTGTGCAATGTTGCAGCATGAAAGCCTCCAGAGCCAAGCGCGAACAAAATTCAGCGCTTGACCACCGCTGGCATGTCAGCTCTTGGCAAAGCAACTTCAACAAGTCTTACAACCAAGACTCAATACACGAAAACATGCAGGCATCTCAAGGAACCCTGTCCCTGAAACTTTAACCCGGCACCCAACACGAGTAGCGTGCGAATATTTGCGGGTGGTGCAACCATAGATACGTAGATGTGGCTTCGTCGCCACCGCAAGCACACCTCCTTCCCCCCTTCCCCGTCTGCGGAGTCTTCCTGCTGCATCTCCAGCGCCGGGTCCGTGTCATCGTTGGCGCCATGCCATGGAGGCACCCACAGCATGCGCCGCCCCAGATCAGGTACACGCGACACGTACTTGAAGATGTACATAGGGGACGGGACAAAGAGGGCGTCCAAGTGCACCGCCATGGAGGCTTGGAGGCTGGCCACAACTGCCTGGGAGGCGACGTGTTCGTGCGAGCGCGGGGTCTGGAAGATGCGGTCGGTGTAGAGCAGAATTTTACGATGCTTGAGCTGGCCTTGGCGCCGCAGCTCCAGCACCTCCGCCAGCAAGGGCATAGCGTTGGCGAAGAACCACACCTAGGCGTCGGGTGGAGGGTTTGATGGATCAAACCGCGCTCAAGGCACCCTACAGTTGCAAGTAAATGATCCCAACGCGAACTTGGATTCCGATTTCTGAAAAGGTAGAAAAGTTACAAAAATATACAGCCATGTCGCCTTCAAGGGCGCATGCGGACTCTCAATAAACCAAGAGCGACCATTTTGCCAACCAACAGCACGTTACCAAGGGATCAAATAGCTTCATTCAAATCGAGGCTCCTATTGTTTTCATCCCGCCAACAGCGCCCTCTCTTATAGAGGTGCAAGAACAGCCATAGATTACCATATTCGACTGGGTTGCAAGAAGATCACATCTAATATTCCGAGGCTGTGGCTACAGGAAAACAAGAAATTGTCAACTTCATACGGCACGCGTTGGCAACAAAAGAAAAGACGAGCCATCTGACATTGAATGCTTTGTAGAGCAGCATCCCGCATGCAGATTCTGACACGATGTTTTGTTGAACGCACCCCAAAAAAGCAAGGTCACCAAATGTCTCCATAGACGCTCTCCCTACCTTCTGGGACTGCAGCAGCAGCTGCGCGAGAAGCTTGCTTGTTTCTTTTGAGGATGTCTTCATCTGATGTGGGAAGTACGCGTAGAAACATGCAGGGAACTTGACCTCCCCACTGGTTATCACCAGAGTGTTGCTTCCTATGCCTCTAGCAACAGAAGGCTCCAGCCTGTGCACACTATTAGAATACTCTTGCTTGGCAACGTTATCAAACCACGCCTTTTGCCGCTCGCACTTCACTATCATTGCTCGCGTGAAGTTTTCCGCAGCGGTATGGGCGTCCTTCCTCGCGACTTGTTTGGCCTGCTGTGATGGGTTGGTTGTGCCTTGGAACTGTACCTTCCCAGTCGGTGCTAAGGTTCAACACATCATGCAACGCGAAGTCAGCAACCTAAAAAGTTCTATCTGCGTCAGTATAATGCATATCTATTGCACCTCAGGCAGATGGTTTCAACATGTATGTGCATTGTGTATCGTAGTAGGGTTTGATACGGGAAGGCAAAGCATGTCCCCAATTGTGTACTGCTGTGGATGCATGAGCTTGTCCGAAATGAGTAACAGAGCAACACAGATGTATCAATGGGAAGCGCTCCAAGTTCTAAAGAAAGAATGTAAATATGAGCGACACCCATCCTTGGACCCAATTTTCCAAGTACACTGATGATTTTGTTCGACAACGCAGGCTTTTGTTCAACAACTCATTTCAACATCAGTAGCTGATTAAAATCATCCTTGCAACCAGACACAAAATTCATGGCGTAAAAGCGCCCCAACAGCACAGTTGGTGATACGATCAAGTGCACCATCACAGAATAGCCGAGTGTACAAATAGTACCGAGGTTTATTCTATTGCGTATAAATACAATCTAGGGCCAACAGTTGTAAGATTGAAAATGTGCGGAGGCACGATTTCCATAGTTTGTACTCCTTCTTACATAGTAGAACTCGCAGAACGCGGTGACTGGGCTGCATTCCCTGAATTATTGTCAATTGCAACAGTATCCCATGAACATAACAGGACACATGTGTTGCAGCAACCACCACACGATAAAGATCTCGCTATCCCAACAATCATTAATGCAGCTAAATAGACTCAGCAGCGCTTGTGGATCAAGCTAGACACAAAACAAGATGCACATTTTCGGTGTGTCATTCGCAGCATCGTGTCAGAGGTTGTGAGAACGGAGGTGCAATCAAAATCCCTTTCATGCAGAATTTGCCATTTAACAATTGGTGCATCCATCAATCGCGCAGGCAGCATTGCAGTTCTTCAAATAATTCTTCGTCAGCAGAGCAACTCACGTGAGCAACGTATTGGTCGACAAAACTTTCATCGCAACGTTCGCGAAAAGTCCGTTGCAATGTCGCAACCCAATACGTGCTTGATGATCTCGCGAGCCTACCTGTATCTTGGGAAACGGCAGTCTTCCAACCGATCCAAAGAACTGCTATGAAACCGATGGAAATCAGAATCGCATGTAAGGAGTCGTGGGGAACTTCGAAGGACAAATTGCGGAGCCGACGCAGCCTTGAGGGCTTCAAATCGGATGCCGCAGCCATGCGAACACTAAACACCAACTTGACTGAACGACAAGGCCAGGAGGCGGGCTGTGTTTTGCCCGGAAAAGCTTTCACTATAGTGTGCTGCTCAAGAAAGCGTTCACAATAGTGTGCTGCCCGAGAAAGCTTTCACACTCGGGACGATGACAAATGTACAAGGTTAAATCGAAACTAGGTCCCAGAATATGTAGTAGTTGCTTCCGATAAGTGCTCAAGTCGATTCCGTGAAAGGAAAGCGGTGCCCTACAGCGTTCGACATTAGGTTGCCGTGAAGTTCACAAATGTGGGCATATCGTGAGCATGCTCCAAACTGTCTATTGATGGGAGGTGGCAGAAAATGGCGTTTCATGCCCAAGATGAGACGTGGATTGAGGACCGTGTACGACCGTTCTCGGTGGTCTCCACAGACATGACTAGATCTCTGCTTCAGGCAGCATGCCTAAGGACGTATGTTGTCCACTTCACTTGTACGACCACATAATGGTCGCGGTGCAATTTTTTTGGTAAAGAAGGTCGACCTTGTGGATGATTTCAAATAGTTTTGTATTTGGGTGTCATTTAGGAGTCTGTTACCATGGTCAAGACGGTCTAGTTGCAGGGTGCATTTGCGAAGTAATGTCAAGACCAAGGCATTAGGGTCTCGCCGTCTGCGCCATACCTGAAGGGAATGAATAGAAAGGTAGACATGCAGAAAGGTACTAAGGTTGAATATGGCTCGTGCAATGTTAAAAACATCGGGAATGGATGACGGTAATTGGCCCTTGCTGTTCAACATGCTACGTACTTGAAGGCTGATATACCGAGTACTGGGTGACCGTTCATCGTATGAGATGGTTTTTGGATACGGCCCGAATCTCTCTCACCTGCGCATATTTGGATCTCAAGTACAAGATTTTCTCCCATCACATGAACGGAAGGCAAGCAGGCGGATATAACTTGCTCTTCAAGGTATGTGGTGCACACTAATTGGGGGAATACTTGCATCATCTTAGATGAGAAAACAAATCGACTCTTTAAGCGAGGACGTGCGGAAGTGTTCAAGTGTCTTGATGTGGCTTAGCAAAACATGCATGCTATTCAAGGTATTGAACTTTTTGATGATTCTTTCATTGATCATTATGTCTGCAAACCACAACCTTTCCTCGATGAGATACCTGAGAACAATGATATAAAGCTCAAAGCACATGCAACTTGGTGCATTAGGAAGACCATGCGACTGTTTCTATTGTGAAGGTGAAAACCACGAAGTACGCCTTGGGACTTGGATATTGACGAAATTGTTTTTGCTCACATCCATTTGTGTTACTATTGCATGGGGTGTTGCGGCAAGGTTCGTGGCCTATGGCAATGGCACATGTTTGTTGAATAATTTCTACCCACTCATGTCCAATGTCACTATGAACGCGGGTCGCTATGGTATGGTTGAGGGGTGCGTCGTCATATCGATAACCTCGTCGCTGAAAAACTGCAAGGAAGTTATTATGATGTGATGTGGCCTCGGCG
>NHOP01000242.1:0-17241 GCA_018697155.1 Pyramimonas parkeae | reverse complement strand
CCAAATAAGCATGTGAGCAAAACGGTTGCTCGGGTATGCATGACTATCCCTGCGGGGTCTTTGATTTTGATCCTTTAGGGCACATCTTACTGGATCTTTATTTTGCATTTGTAGATGTGTGGTAGTCTTGGTGCACTGTTCCTCGGAGTGATATTGCAATGTAATGGAATTTTATTGTGTGATTGCTTGACATGGCTTCCTGCCCTACTGGTAAGGGTCATTCCCATTGTATACATTGTATAGTCCTTGACGGTGTGTGCACTTCATGGTCTCATCGATAAATTACCCTCGTCTTTGGTGCTATAGTTAGATAGCTGGCTTCATACCTTATGGTTCCGAGCTCGAATCTTGCCTGGAGCAGAAGTTTGAACATGAACAGCCTGAGAGAATCTGCTGAATCAGATGAGAGCTCTGGTCATACTGTGAGGGGGTGAGGATTGTAGTGCAGAGCCCACAAAAAATGATTCTCAAAAAGTCAAAGCCGTGCGCTTTTGATGCAGGTCTGACGGTCTGTTTCACATTGAGAGGTTTTGAGTTCTTCGATGGGAGGTCATTCGTGCATGACCTACCTCATCGATGTTTCATGTTGTTTGGCCTGCACCGTCGTACCCGGTTTTTCTCATGGAACCAGAAAACGTCCGAAAATGTTGGTAGTGGAAGGATGGGTGATATAACTTCTGACTATTGAAAAATAGTCTTCCCTTTGGAGATGAAACCAGATCCAGATCATCGTAGCTTCTAACACCATCAACCCCAATCCATATTTCTCCCTGGTACTGCAATTCCGTGGCCGCATGCATGTTTGAATCCGTCCATGACCTTTGGTTTGATACGGCTATAACCTGTATGCCGCGTGGAACCGAAATCTTGGAGGTGGAAGCATGGTCTGGCATGAATTGGTTCAATTCTCAAACTAATCCTCCTATCCGAGCAGTGAAAGGGAGCTGAATCATCGCAGCTCTAAACCAGCAAATAAATATACTCCACAAACCTGCTCTGCTTGATTTTACGACGAGGCCAAGCGAGTTTGGTACGGCCCTACACGGTGTATCGCATTGAGGCGAAAATCGTGGTAATAGGTGAATGGGCCTACGACAATATCTATCAATTTTAAAGCTAGTCCTCAAGTATAAGTACTGAAAGCTAGCTGGAACATTCGTGGCTTCTGATCCATCATACATGGTTCACAATAATGTCAGTGATGAATGCAGCGCGGAGGCCACTTGCTTTTTGAATCTCAGTGTTGTTTTGCCGCACCCGGCTAATTTTGCATTCCCGGCCAATCGAAAAGCTGCGAAAAATTCCGGAAAATCCCGAAAAGTTTAAAAAAAATACGAAAGTTCATCTGTTGCGGTTGTATTCGAAACCGCTGGGCTGCAACACCGCGACGGTCGTAGTTCCTTCGGTGTAGACCATCCTGCTCCAGACGGGACAATGGACGAGTTGCAGGAGCCGCTGCTAGAAACGACAGGGCGGCACAGCAGCGCTCCTGACCAGTTGACAAGCTCGTCATCTCAGCCTGTGTCAAGGTAGCTTCCCGGTGCCGAGCGGAAGAAACAACCCCTCTGAAGTCAGTTCAGCAAGGGACTGAGCAAGGGAAACGTGCAAACACGTACAGGTTATAGGACTATGTCCTTCGCACAGCAGCGTGTTCATATTTGAGTGGGGGGAATCAATCCTTTTCAGGGACAAGACAATGTCATTGTTGCTGAAAAGGCTCTGGATTCTTGTATCTTCTCCATTGGGGTTGATACTCACAACCATTTGGAATTGCTAGTTGCTCCGGGGGGGCATATTGGAAACATGATCATGCACAGTTTTCGCTAGCGTATGTACATGACATTTCAAGCGATGTGCTTGAGCAGGTTTCCATGCGTAGAATTCATCCTTGATTGTCTGAGAGATGTTCCAGACATCAATTCCTGAAGGTTTGTGCCCTATGACCTTGTGTATATCAGCTTGACTCATCTTCAGGGATGTTGCTGTGAAAAGACCAAACAGTTCCCGGTGGCAACGAGCTGGAGTGCAAGCGGCACTGATTGTGCGCCTGACCTCGAAAGATGATGGTGAGTACTTGGTTTTCAATAGGGTGCTTGTGCTCAACTCTGCAGGTGGGGTGTAATCAAAGTTTGGACTATTCTGGAATGACTATTTGCCCAGTTCAAATTGATTGAACGAAAGCAGCAAGCTGCTATCACGAAATCCATAAAAACTGGCAGGTGTTTCATTAACGTTCCTTGCTTCAGAATACAGTTCCTGACTGGTATGAAGGCCTCTTCTGAGAAATTCTTTGGGATGGCCGATATGTGTACTCAGTTGAGCATGAAGACATGTATGAAAATGCTGCGGCGTTGGTAGACGCTGCATTGCATGGGCCGATGCTCACAAACGCAGCCGATGTGAAGGTGACGAGAACATATGCCATGTTGTATTTCCACCGCAGAAGTCTGATGTCTGATATCTTTGCGCTCTGGTTTACATGGCCGCCTTTTTGAATTTCGTCTGCGGTATTCCGTCGTGTACTGATTTTCCAGTGATGATCGCTGTCTCATTGGCAGAGGATGTGTCCACTATTTGTCTTGGATCCGATTTGCACTTGCAGGTTCTACTTGATCCATACCTGAGATTGAGAACCGTGTTCACGCATTCTCACGCGTCATCTTCCCGCCGAGATAATTTGAATTCAAAGACCAATGTATTCAAATGTGAGAGGCCCTGAGAGGACGTTGTCTGGACCTTATGACATGCGCAGCATTTTTCCATGTGCAAACGATGTCATTTCTCTTAGACGATTAAGGCTTCTGTCCTTTTGCTCAATTCCAGAAGCGAGTCGTGCATGTGAGAGTTGCACCATCTCACAATCGGATGGCTGCTAGCTTCAAAATCGCTTGCTGTTTCTGCATTTTTCAGGTGTTTGTAATGGGCTGTGTCGCAGATGCTCCTGCTAAACAGTTTCGCACGGAGATGCTATAAGCTTTATTCCAATCTCTGGCCGCTGAGAATGCTGCTCTTAACAGTTCTGGTGCTGATACCCTTCTTCGAGGTGCGGCACCATTGTGTTGTTGTCTGCCCCGATTTGGCATATCCGCAGGTGGGTTGTCTTTTTCGCCAGCAGCAAAATAGCAAGTGAAGCGACAAAGGTTATGTCTGCGAGCTGAGCTAAACTGAACAAAAATTGAGATAGGAATGATTGAGAATGATGACAGGGAAAAAAATCAAGCAACAACACCCAACCTCTGACCCGCCAGAATGTCAGATGATCGGCTAGATGGGATTGGGTCGTACATGCAGTGGGCGCTGTGTCTATGTTTAGCTCTCGGCGAGGTGGTCGTGCTTTACCATCGCATCCATCAGTTTGCATGTTCCAGAGTACTGATTTGGCGCAAGGCTGTTAAACACATGCAAACGCCTATGAAAACGAATATTTGCGTTGGTGCGATTGGGACTCTGAGCTCCCATTGGAGCATGCTGCAGATGTATGTCAATCGCACACACTTCTAATGAGATTCCTGCTGCAACGTTGCATCAAGAATTCCATCGGCTGATGGTCTGACTTATATCTGACTTACATCTGGAAATTGACGTGCGTCTGGGGAACATACCACACGGTTGAATTTCTGGCGAGCGAGTGGATTTCTTTCACACGCGATTTCATGGCTGAGTATCAAGCCTTCAGACCAAACAGAACGAAGTGAAGTGTCATGATGTGAGGAAGATTTCATCGGTGGTGCACGCCCACGAACCTGTCAAGTCTTTGGCCAAGCGCGTCTGTGCTCTTCTGAACAACCAGTCACCTGCACGTTCCTCAGGATTCATCTCCTTTTAAGATTTTGCATGAAAACAACTAACTCATCTCTGTAGTCGAACTACAGTCCAAAAGGAGGCGCACCTTTAAAAACCACTGAATTCTACTTATGTGCATGCGCAAAACAGGCAAAGAATTTTCGAACCCCCTCCCAGAGACTTTCTTCCTCCGCCTTGGAATTTTCAAAACGATTTCAAGTGTCATGCGAATAGTGCTTCTCTGCAGGTACCCCCATGGTGCCAGAACGAATTAGCAGAGCAGAGTGTGAATCTTCCATGCGGCCATGGCCACCCTCTTTCAGGTACACGTCTGTTGGAGAAAGACCAGCTATTTTGCTTCGTGCTTGATGAATAGCCTCTTGATGTCTGGCCAATTGGGATGGCGTCCATTGTATATCAGTCGCCCAAGTCCAAGTGGAGGGGGAGGAGGTGGGGGGAAGGGGCAAGCAAGGAGTTACTTGTTTTGCACGTCAGCTGGTGATGAGGAGGTGATTTCAGAAGGACTCAAAGCTTGATTTCGGAGCTGGTCCTATTTGGTGTCGGCAAGTTTTGAAACCAATTGGATGAACAGGCGCTTGTTTAGGCGTTTGGTATGCTCACTCGCACATTGGAGTTGGCCTCACAACCCGTGGGGTCTTGCGCATATCATAGAGTGTGACAGGACTTTCCCGTGCCTGTGTTTTTTTGTGGTGATTCAATGCTGATGTTCTGCCGAGCGCCTGAGATGCGCAATTCAATCTACATTTCTTATGACGGCCACAGACATCCTGAGGAAGAGGTGCTTATCAGCAATTAGTGCATGCTTCTTCTTGGTTTTGTTTTGCATATTTCATAATGTTGCCTTGGATGACTGTTCTGAATATCAGACAGTTGCAATCGTGTTGACATTCCGGTATCGCGGTTTTAAGTACACAAGAATGTGTACATAGCACTGCACGCTGTGACTAGCCGTCTACCAGCCAATAGGATTGTTGTGTTTCCTGCGTTCATTCGGGAGAAGGACAATCCTGGAGCACATACCCACATCTGGCGGGTCCAGTATGAGACAGCTTCCAATTTTGTTACTGTGTTTGCCTAGAACGCCGCAAGTAGTTTATTGGGAGGGCCTGGTTGTGTGGCTGGGCTGTGCTCAGGGGTGTACTACGTCCCAGACACGATAATGCTCTGGGTGGAAGTGGTGATTGGAATTCTTCTTCTCCTGGAAACGCTACTTCAGGTCTGTCCCAACAATGAATTTAAAACAGCATACAACGTGTAAGCATGTGAGAATATCTGTATGTTATTTCGGCGACTAGCACCAGGCCACTTGGCTGTGCCATGCAAGGCCAACGGGCAGTCAACATCGATCTTTCCCTGTGGTGTCTTGAAATTGAAGTTCATCGGCCTGCTGGCCCAAAGAGTAGCTCGAAAGTATGGTGTAGTGAAACATACCTAAGACGGCGGGGACTTTTATTTCTTGCTTCACTCTCCAACAAAAGTGACATGGGGTGGCGAGAAACACTACCATGTTAGCGGCCACTTCCAGGCTCACTAGCTCCACTACTATTGACCACGCCCGCCACGTGCAGGAGGTAGAAACGTCTAGGGGAATGCAGAATTGTCCTTCACGTGCCCGTTCATACTGCCCCAATGCTAGGCCCAACGAATGCACCAAGTGACATGGCTGAAGGCGTGGCCGCACACAAAGAGCAGGTCAGCAGGATTGTCCATGCTTCCTTGAATTAAGAGTTATTAACCGCTGACTCGCAATGAAAGCAACTCGGGATGGTATATTCTATACCTATCTATATCTATAATCTATGCCTATCTATACTCAGGATGAGTATAGATAGGCATAGATTCTTCAGCATGCCTTCACTATATTCAGCATGCCAACGTGTTTGCACCTCACCGAGACGACAATGTCCACAATGATACCGCCCGGCTACAGCAGACACTGGCTTTCCTATCAGACACTCTACAGCCAATCATGACAGGTCTTGTTTGTGGAAGTGGTAGGATAAACACGATTTTTTGATGCCTATTTTGATTCCAGCGAATGTCCCTGGAAGGCAAACAACTGCGCTGACTTGTTGAAGGATTCGAATCGTGGCTTGTGACAAGGATACAAGAGCACAGGCAACCAGCAGCTGACCCGCTGATTGGGGCGTCCTGTGAGAAATTGCAATCTGCGCGCATTGATTGTGTTCCACACCGTGGTTCGAACCCAGAGCCATAGGTGCAGGAAGCCCCGCTCATTCAACTGAACCACCTGGCTTGGGTTCGAAGCGGGATCGGCAAGCTGATCGACAGAGTCTGCTATAGTTTTCGTGTACAGTGTGCTAGTGGTCTGTGTCAGAGAGGTACATATTGAGCCATTGCATTTCAGATTCTTTCAAGTAGATGATGTGACTTTCAAGATATTGGTCTTTACAGGACGACCATCCTTGGTGTCAACATCGATAGTACCAGTAGAATCGTTCGTACCGAAGAATTAACGAGCATTGTGGTCATGGCCCTGGCTGACATGGAAACGATCGAGACTCTTCCCATATGGACCGATAAGTTCACTTGTAGATACGTGTCGATGCATGATATTTTGATACCACACAACGAAGAGTTGCGTACATCCAAGTCGTCGCGGATCGCGTTCAGATGCACGATGTATGTTTACGCGAAAGACAACTCTTTTCAAGGATGAAACCGCAACATTGAAGCCGTTGCAGCAGCGAAAGCATTGCAGCATTCCATCTTGTTCCCGATCGTATCATTTTGAATCGTTACATGTGGTTACGTTTGCAGACATGCACTAGGTTTGCGCCGATTTGGTACTGCACGACCAACTATACATTTTTGTTGCCCGTATGGTGAACCATGGTTGCAGTGGCGCGCATCAAGCGTGGCGCCTGTGGATAGTGGGAACATGCCTTGCCCAATCAATTGCCTGATAAACTGGTTTGTCGCCGGGTTTATGGGTTTCGATGTGAAGTTTTGGAATGGAATTACATTTTTTGTGGTGCGTGTTTCTTGAAGCTGTTGGTAATTATCCTTATGCATTGGAATACAGCCTGATGTGGGAATCTCACAGTGAGCTCTGGGCTGATGCATAAAAGTGTTTCGTTTCGAATTCATTACAGCATCCAACGAATGTGCGCACCGCCTCTTTGATGACGCAGTGAATACGGCAAGAATGTTTATACCAAGATTGTCGACCTGGCCAAGGTCAGATTATGAATTTACCAATCTGACCTTGGCCTTTCTGATGTGCAATCACACGGGAAGGGATAATCCCATGAACATACACAGACATTGACGCTCCTTGTGATGCGCTACAATTAGTTTTCACCGGTAAGCTCAGGTGGCAGAGCTACGGTCCGATAGCGTTCAAGTTGCAGGTTCTAGCCCAGTTAGAAACATGCTTGTGGGTGAGTCACGGGCCATGCTGGCTGGCGGCTTGTATGAAGATCAGCAAGTGTTGCTTTGTTCAACTCCAAGAATCTAGAAGAACATCTTTGTGCTGCCAGGTCGGGGCGTTTTTACAAGGTACCGTCTGACGTATGCAGGCATACCAACCGTCAGGTCCTCTTATTGGGTGCGGTTGTGAATGAACAGGCCCAGTTCTGTGATATCCCAAAGTTTGTTGGATGCCCTCTCTTCTGGCGAAGACGACGAACGGATGCGTTTCAGCTTTTGCTCATGTGGAAGGTGCGGCTCATTATTAGGCTGGACTCATTCTTCACCGCCACAGTTTGTGAAGCACAACAATTCTACTCCCCTCGGAGCCTTCTAATGAAAACATTCAATCATGCTGGGCACAATACCGCGCAGTGATAGTCGCCGTCCATCTCTGTTGTATCTTTCCGAGGGTTGGTTCTTTCCCACCTTTTTGGCCTTAACACTCCTATGCTTATAACGCCCCAAGGCTTGAATTTAGGTATGTGCAGAAGTTGAACGTCATCGCTACTGGGGGCTGGTCCAAGAGACATGAGCGCTTTTCTCTGCCGACTGCGCTGATTAACAATTTCTTGTGGAGTTTGCCAACGCGCAGAAGCGCTGCATGGACAGGTTGAATGGCTATGTTTGCGTAAACCATGTATTGGATTGTTGCATGTTTTGAAGGGATGACAACTGGCCTCCGTCAGCCCATATTTTCAAACGCGCCAGAGCGCGTACGCCAATGCACGTGGCCTGGATCATGAGATGACACAACAAGGTGATGATGAGAATTCGGTCTGCGCTGGAGATTTCCAAAATTTCATCCAGAAGCATACAGTTTAATGCATAAAAGAGTGTATGCGGGTGGGTGGGCTTTGCGGTAGAAGTTTTGTTGCTTGGAGGGTTGTGCAATTCGTGATGTTCTTTTCGTGGCAAAGAAGCCCACTTGTTGATTTTGTAATGCACGACCTAGAGCTGTGCTTGCACAAAGTGACAGGGACTCATGGAAGTTGTGATGAATATATTGAAGCCTTCCCCGCAACGGGCAGAGCTCGGAGGGACCCTGCCCTTCTTGGCCACGGGCGCCACCCCTACCTGTTCGCAGGCAGAGTGATCGCGGGCAGGCTGAGCAGACATAGTGGGAACGCCGTGTGGTTGTCTGTAATATGTACTTTTGGAATGGTTGATGCATTACGCTATGCGAGAGAGTGTACCCTGACAGGTAACCATGAAGGTGCATGGGACATGTTTGATATGCAGTCTTGTGTTTGCGTGACTGTGTGAATATTTCAGAAAATACAGGTCGTGGTCAATGGACGTCTTGGACGCGATTTTCATTTTTGATGTTGAGACAACGAGAACGTGCGCAAGAATGCAGATTGTGCTGTAGGTGGCAACGTCCACGGTTTGTCCTTCACCTGATAAGGGGAGAAGCCATGTCTTTCTCTGATAAAGCTGCAAGGGCTATTCTACCAAGGGCTATTCTACCAAGGGCTATTCTACCAAGGGCTATTCTACCAAGGGCTATTCTACCAAGGGCTATTCTTCCAAGGGCTATTCTACCAAGGGCTATTCTACCAAGGGCTATTCTACCAAGGGCTATTCTACCAAGGGCTATTCTTCACGATAGTCTCTTGATATCACCAAATCATCGAGCTTCATCGGGAAGGATGATTGATCCGCATAAGAAAGACAAAAACATGGGTTGGCATTCCCATTGCGGTGCAGGTGGCGTTGACCATCTTCTTTCTGGTCGACACCACAGTTGCGTTCTGGGCAAGTTGGAAGGTGCCTAGCTTAAGAGGTTATCTGCGCATCATGCTCCTAATCTGTGGCAGGTGCAGATACCCACCATGATTTGGGTGCGATGCAATGCGGCGTATTTCTCACACCGCTGGTTGTTTCGTCACACTACGAACACCATTTTTATGCAAGGGTCCACTTGATCACGTCTGCGAGTAGGGGTTGTGGCTGGCGCAAGATGGTAGGCGTGTCAACATTCTGACATTGTGCGCAATCTAGCAGCAAAACAGGATGGGCGTGACACTGTGGAGATATGCATGGTTCGTCACACCTTATTGGTAGGGCCTGAATGCCGCTTGCATTGCTAATGTGAGGAATTTCTATTTAAGAGTTGTGCTGCTGTGGAGTCGGACCAGCTTGTAGGTTTGACAAGGTCTCTGCAACGGTCTCGACCAACTTTGTCTCCCTTTGGTATCACCCTAGCAATGATGCAAATAGGAATGTGTTTGATCAGCTCAGGCCAAGCAAGGAAGGACCCCACCCTCATCAAAGTGGCATTTGGACTGTGAGTGTCGCATCAAGATGAGCATGCGATGTAGGGACAAAGCTTTACCAGTAACAATGTACTGTCCAGACACGCCGTACCTTGTCGATTCTAGCCCCTTGGACATACATATACTTTCTGGTTTGTTGTGGGAGACATTTCATGAATCGAAGGGGGGTCATTTGCGGTTGACTTTGCAGCACTAGGGTGCGAAAAGATTTCCACTCCCTGGGCGTGATTGTGCCCAAGATTGCCCCGATTGCGTTTATTCTCATGAGCTACGTGCTCTTCTCGGCATGGCTGATGCTGGTGTTGTTTGGAGGCACCCCGGAAGGGCAGAAGTCGTTTCCAGACTATTGGGAGAGTGTAGATAGCCTGATTGTGCTGCTCACTACGGCCAATAACCCATCTGTTTGGACCGCCATCTACGATCACCACCGGTGAGCCTTCTCCTTTTGCTTTAGGCCAAGATGCAGTGCTTGGAGTTTTGTTGTATACAACAACTTCGCATCAAGCGCGTATTCCAGCTGACGGGCACTGTTCCCTCAGTATGCCGCTGTTTGAACTTCTTGTGTGACTTGGCTTCCCCGCAGTGTGTCCGACAGTCAAATACAGCAAGGCCGACATCTCCTGCGCATTGTGAGTGCAGTGTGGCGTGCCTGGTGTTCATCGGCTACTTGTCGCTGGGCATCTTTCTTCTGATGAATATCTTGCTGGCCACGGTATATGAAGCCTACAAGAGCTCGGTGGCGGCGGCCATGGAGGATGAGATGCTCAACCGAGCAGCATCCCTCAAGAGGGCGTTTGTGCTGCTGGACCGCCAGCACTCCGGATCCATCGGTAAGCAACATTGGCAGCATATTTCTTTGTATCACGCGCCCAGGTGATAAGATGTGTGAAACTGAAATGGCAATCTGGGTCGAGTGAAGGGACGTACACAGGTCATGGGTATCACAGCTCTCTGTGTTTGGGGCAGCAGAATGTACGCCTGCCTTGAAAAAAATTGGTTCGAATTTGGGCTTGGATTAGGTCCGCCAGATATCGGTCGAGTGTCGCTGTCTCCGAAAATTCGTAGAGCCTTCAACATTGGCATATTTGCAATTTTGAGTGCGCAATCATCCAGAGGATTTGCTTGACCCATTAGCTACGCTTCACCAGAAATTGATCTTTGGGCTCTCAGAGTCTCCTGTAGCAACTCTTGTCTCGGATTACCCTTGAGTCTTGGTTGGGAGATGCCACTGGACCGTTGGTTACGAAGCGCGACTTGCTTTTCTAAACCGTTCCTGCATCCAGCCATGTATCACGATGTGCTATGTACTTAAAGGGACAAGACCCTTGTCCACTGGACAGGAAGCCACGTTAACTATGTCACACGCTCCGTTACACAACTGCATCACAAATCCCTAGAACTCAGACGCGCGTACCATGGCGTAATGTTACAGAATAGAATCCAACAATACGGACATCAAGTTCCATGTGTCACATACATGCGCAGGCATATGGGACATGCCGGTGCACCAGCTCCCCACCTCGTAGTTTCTCCCATTAAGGCCCATGCTCCCACTGAACCATTGTAGAGGTGTCCTCTTTGTATGCACATGCTGCGCACGATATGCAGCGTATCCAAGGTTTGTTGTCATGAGAGGTGTCCTGGATGTCTCACGCAATCTAAGTGACCTCCTTGCGCTGAATGCTGGAGTTTTGATTGCAGGCTATATGCTCTTTTCCCCTTAATCGTCGGCGCAGTGGTTCGTCAGAATCGAATATTTTGCCAATAATCTCGGGACCCAGTTTTTCCCACTTCGTGTTGCCGGACGCGTGCTCCACCTCCCAGTCCCATGACTTTGCAAGACAACGGTGATACACACGCCATTCGTGGCCACCATCTTGTTTTCCCCATGCACTTGCCATGACGCGCACACGTTGACGCTATGCAGGCCGGAGTCAGGTGTACAAGCTGTTTGAAGCTTTGAATCGGTACATTGCCATCCCGCACATCCACCTAAGGGATTTCAACGACGTGTTCGCGGAGCTGGACCAAGACAACAGCTTTACAATCAGCCTCTCGGAATTCGAGGAGCTTGCTACGCTGCTGGAGTCGTTTCCCTCCCAACGGCAAGTGTCACTTGATTTTGTATCCGAAAGTTGAATTTCACTTCGTTGCGCGTACATGTCGTTCTGGCTGTCTCTGTCAGACAAACCCGCTCCGCGGGGTTTTATTATCATTTTTTTTATTAGCATGATTATTGTTATATATTGTGATGTTGTTGGTTTTGTTCCTGGGCGTGTAAATGGTACACAGCATGCTGACTCATAAGGACTTCATTCATAAACCGTCAATTGCATAGTCTGGAGACGCGGGCTTGATTCCGGATTGAGAAACATTTGGCTCGGCCCATGTGTCATCCTTGGCCATGCTGGTTTGGTGGATTCCTTTGGATGATGCGGTCGCGCGATCAGCTAATGTTTTTGATCTACCAGAAAATGTGGTGGCTGTTTGTGATTGGTGTGGTCACTTGCTAGTCCAAGGCGACCCACCAGCAGTTGCGGCTTTTGTCGAATCATTGGCTGAGATAGAATTTTTCATGTCATATCTTGAACACAATCTCTCCTCTGAAACAAACTGCCGCCCTTCACCCAAGGCCATCCGATACGGACGCATTACCATCCATCGAAACAACAGCCTGCAACTTGGGCTCTTTGAGAGCATGGCACCCTATTGCCCGTAGCTGCTGACCTTCCCGGCAAGCATTTTCAGAGCATGACAATTTAGGGTTGGTATGGCAATTTGTGTTTCCAAGGACACAAAAAAAAACCCCATGTATCCTTGGGCAGTACACCTCTGACATAGTATGGCACTGTCCGAGGGTGTACGGTGGAAGTGACTGTGAGCAAGCGAGAGGGTGCGAATTAAGTACATATGCTACCAGCCACATGCTGTGTGCTTGCAACCAACCATGAAACATCATCGTCATATCGGTCAGCTTGCTCGTGGACATTCGACGGCGCACGCTTTTCGACAATTCTAAATGCTGGTGAGGATGTGGCGTGCGTCTGTGATTTTGCAGACAATACAACTTTGTTTCTGCGTGGCTGGCTCGAGCTTTCCCGTCGAGACGAATGCCTGTTGGGGCTGCCCGCACGTTGCAGCTAGCTGTGTTCAGTGCGCGCTTTGAGTGGGTGAGTACAAATGTCATTCAGAACACTTGGTCTCAGTCATCCCCACCGAGTTCATTCAAAGGAACACTATGTTCTTTCAGCCACCAGATGTCATGGCATTTGCTTATCGATTTACATGATCACTGAACAATGAACTTTTAGCTGCCTTAGCTTTTGTCATAAATCATCGGGCGAGGCAGAAATCTTCCATGGCAGAGTTCACGTCCAGGTTCTCCGTCGGAACGTGCTGCAGCCCTATCAACTTGGCCACTTGGCAAGGATTTCCCATCAACTGCATAGCCTACCCATACACGCGCAGCACGTCTCCTTGGATTGCTTACTGTGGTATTTGACTTGACGCACACATTTTTCAGGAGTTTTTCACAAGGTTGCAGAATGTTTTCGAGTTTAGCTTCTAGGTAGGATAGGGTCATTCCCAGTATGTACAACAGCATGTACAACAGCAGCTCTTGATAAGCCAATGTTGGTTGTGTTGTGTGTGAGATCTTCATCTTTGGGGATTTGGAGAACTTGCTCCTGTAGGCTGGAATGCTTTCTCCGTTTTCGCAACACACAATCCTTGTAATTCATATTTTGGAGAGTGAATGCATTGTGCTGTAATATGCAAGTTTGCTGGCCTAGTTAAGTTCAAGATCTGTTCAGAACAAACCCCCTTGTTGTATGTGAACGAGATGCCGAAATCTACCATTTTGCGTGGACATGCTTCTTGGACATTGGATGTTTGTTTTTCAATTGTTAATTATCGGGAGAAACATTGCCTCCCTGATGCACGCCCAACAAGTGTGTGTATATGACCAAACTAACAGGTCCACTGCAATGTGCGCAAGGGTAGGTTTCAAGAGAATTGAGCTTTGTTTCGAAGCGCCAATCGTGAGAAAGGGGGGAAAATGCAAGGATGTCAACAAACAACATTCCAAATCACAATGGTGCCAACTTTCTGTGTGCCGAGCCCGATGTGGCTTCGCTCCAAATGGAGTTTCTTTGCAGCAATCTAGGATCTTGTCTGCCCAAGCAAGGCTTGACAATTAGAGCAGAACATTGAGAGGATTGAACGACGGACTTGCCGCGCATGTGCACAGTTTGTAATGGATTATTTTGATTTGTGGGATCGGCTAACCGAAGGTATCGGGTTTTTGGGGTGAGTTCAAGGGAACTAACGGGCTCCTAGTGCTGAACTTTTTCACCATCATCGTGGAGACGCACTTGGGACTCATCCCCGGGTACCACTCCGAGCAGAACACATTACAGGTATGTATTGGCACATGGGAATATATCTGTGCGTCTGAAAACCTGACGAACACAAGATCTCCGATTACTTATTGCAAATGCGTTCTCGCATTGGACTAACGTCAAAATGTACGTTAGTTGAAATGTAATCAGTGGAGGTGGGGTGTTGGCGTGTTGTTGCTGTATTGCATTTTGATGTACAAAAATCAGTCGAAGATTCTTCTGTGCACAACAAGACACTTCTCCTTGGACTGTACGCGATTCACTAAATGTTTGCATTTGACTTGGTACTAGAATTTTCAGGTTTACCTTGGGCAGTTGTGGATATTCTCCCACGGCTCAGTCAAGATGGCTTCCCGCCAATCGTGGTGGTTTTGTTTCTTAGTGTGATTCATGGAACAACATGTGGAACTCAGTGGTGTACTTAGTTCATGTGGCTGCCCGCCCCGTCGATAGCGGTCACAACCCAGGGTATTTATGTGTTGTGTGAACTACAAGCACAATATATCCTTTCCCAACTTGGCAAATAGGCGGTACATCGAGTGACTCTTTTTAGTTGGATTCTTCAAATCAGATCTCAACACAAACTAGGTGCTATAGATTTTGACGGTTTTGTCTTGAGAATTAGTATCTTGAGACCGTGTTTGTAAGCATGTTTTTCTGCATTACTTACATGCGTAAAAGCTGAGGGCAATCGTTTTTGGTCAAGAGTCGTCATCTGTTCTGTTCTTTTATTTTTGGCATGTTGCGGTACTGCTTCACGGCACCATGCCAACGGCTACCATAAAGTGTCAAGGTTCCATTACAAATATCGTTCCATATGTCAAATGTAGTGGAGGTCCCTATATGGAGATTTTCCAAGGATGACCTAGTTCTGATACCAATTTTGCATTCTCACCATCTTGCAGAGCTTGGAGCAGGCACTCACGGTGGTATACTTCATTGAGATGATGCTAAAGGTGTGTGGCGGAACATCGCTCATTATATTCACGTTGCATTATCATTTTTTTATTTTGGACTGCTGAAATGCACACTCTTGGAAACAGCATTAGATCGCAACAAGTGCTGGTGAAGCACGTAGATGTGCAAGCTACAAAACGATCGGCCTCGTTTTCTTGACACCTGATACATTGCCCGATTGACTTTGCCAGACATGTTTTTTTTTTTTTTTTTTAAAAATGATTTTTATACTAGTTGATACTCGTCTTCTGGACATGTCAAAGCCCCAGTGCATGCGATATGGAGTGAAATCCAGAATAGGAGTCTCACCTGAACGTACTTTATTGACAATAGCTTGTTTTTTCAGAGTGAAGCATGTCAATTGGATTTGTGCACGGTCGATTTCAAAAATTTTGGGCCCAGTCGTAGGGGAAGTGCCTACTCACATTTTTGTGTTGATGACCGTGTAGTACGAAACCAAACGAGTATCTGTAGCCCTGGGTTTTGAAGTTTTGTGAGTGTTTTTTTTTGTTTGAACAGCAAATAGCTTTGTTTTACGCATTGCCCTGTACAGAATGTTGCAAAAGTAGATATTGGATATGGATATATACAGGAGTGTATGTGTACTTTTTCATAATACGCTCCACAAATCGCTTGCGACAACAGTCTGTATGATGAAACCTCTATTCTTTCAGGATAGTAGAGATAGTTGAATCAGGCTACATAACACACAATACACCCTGTGACCTCAATTTTGATATGCTATACCTCACTGTAGATTTGGTCGTCAGCGAAAGGCATTGTTTGTTCGATCGAAGTGACCTCATGCTTGTCGTCCGGCTACATGTTCCCGATCACAGGAGCGTGTGCTTGCATGGTGCTCAAAGACCGCCGATTCCAGTCGTCTTGTTTCCACATTTCCCCGTTCTATTGTGCCGTGTATTTTCGTTGTGATATGTCCCCACGCACGTTGTTCGTTCACGCCGCCTGGGCATTGTAGTTCCATAGATATCCAAGGTAAAAACTGCACTTTCATTTAGCCCTATGCTCTCAATGCACAGACAAATGTTCAAAACATGCAACTCGTTTTGATTTGTGCTCTCTGGGTGTCTGTTTAAGCTGTAATGATTTATTGTTTGGACGCATTCGCTGCAGGTTTGGGCGTATGGTTGGGATGACTATTGGTACCTACTGCAGAACAAGTTTGACTTCACCATCACCTGGTGTGTGCTCCATCAGATGGAAATCAAGATATGGAAGTCAAGATATGTATTGGCCTGAAGGCAATATGGTGTGCGCGATGCGCGGTAGTTCGCTGATATTGCACACAAAACAGTCTAAGTGTTGAGTGCTTTCTGTTTTCGTTGGAGACTGGTAGGAACGTTTTGCTTGTTGAATCGTCTGCGAGGCTTTGTTTTCATAGAAGCATCCAAGCCCATATGTCTGAAAAATCTTGGAGAGACCTCAAGCTCGCAGTCTATTCAACATAAGACCAGCAAGACAATATGTGAATGTACCTTGATTGCTTATATGAATAAGATTACCATGCTCCTGCAGACTCAAGTTGCCCATGAAGTTAGTTGTTCGTTTGCAACTAAAGACCATGATGCAAACATGATGAATAGGCCAAAAGCATGTCACATGTTCTAACCTTGTGAGCTGATATGTATGTATTGGAAGATGTTGTGTATAGTTGTACGAATCCACACCCTCCGTTTTCGGCCCTGGACATCTACCCCAGAAAGCACAGGTACCCAAAGCCGTCGTCGTGCTGTGTTGTTGTTTTCGTGAAATTGCAGTTCTGTACAAATGAACTATGAACGTGAAGCCAACACGCTTCCTCTGCTTAGGGTGCCTTGAAGGGCTCCTGGAAGGGCTCAGTACACACTGGTTGCATGTTCACACTATTGTACATCACCACATGGAATTACTTTACAGGCAACTCCACCGCAGTATCAAGGTGTTGGCACTGGCAGTGGCTGCTGATTGTTTTGTTTCAGCAGTCGTCAATCAAGCGTGTCGATTTGTGGCAGTGCTTTTGGACATGTTGAGTGCATTGCCTACATTGCCAAAGTTGTTCATTAGGATCGCTTTGGTTCCAGCCCTCGCTGTATGGCTCAATTGATTGAGTGGTTGTTGCTTGCACTGGAAACACTGGCTAGCATCCCAGTGTGGGAGGTTTCATCTACCGATGATATGTCATAAGCCATTTTTGCGTATGTCTGGGCTTAAATTCGCGGCCTGCCTCAGATATGACGAATCGAACTGTCTGGTTTTATCAGCCTGCAAACCATTCAATGCTCTTCTTTCACCACAACCTGCAGTTCCACGAGTGTGCGTGTGTACGTTGTTTGTGGTGGGATGAGCGCGCTCTTCTGATGTAATTCTCG
>NHOP01000241.1:0-17263 GCA_018697155.1 Pyramimonas parkeae | reverse complement strand
TGTGCCTTGTTTTATGGAAACGTATGCTCTTGATCAAGTTTGCTCATGTGAATGTTGACCCCCCCCCCTGCCCTTTCCCCCCCTCTTCCCCGCAACCCTACACACCCAAAGGTTGCTGTATCGTGATTCAATGATCTTCTTCGTTCCCCATCTCTATGAGTGTCAGCCATTGCTCCCAAGTAGATACATGCATATTCCAAGGTGTTTATTGTAATTTCTACCCGTCAGCGATTTGTGTAGCAGCTTGGCGACGACTTGTGTTTGCGTCGTGGGCAAGCCTTCATCAATGCCATCGCAGGTCATGTGTAGAGCTGTGCAACCGTACTACAGCTTTGACTTTTTGGGGCTTGACTCCCTCTTGGTGTCAACACCTTGGTGTCGTTTGCGTGTTACCCAACCTCTCTCCTCGAAACTTGTGCTATGGTCAATGATTCCTGGAGGCGCAAACCTATCCGGCGTTGCAGCCTGCAGTAACGTTGTAAACTGCAGGTTTGGTAGTTCCATGCACAGTACGCAAGCTCTGCGTGCATGCCCAAAACTCTGCTCTTGATATCTCATGAGCAATTCATGGGTTGCGAAATCGCAACATGAGCGCATACACCATTCAACTGTCCATGGGATGATCACCTTCTACGAACAACCAAATGATTCTGCGGGCTAAGCTCCACCTTTGCTATTCCATTTGCGAGAAAATCAGGTTTTGAGAGAGCGCATGTAGTTTGCCCCCACCATCACATAAGCATCTGTTTGTAAGTATAGAATAAAGACAGACATACTTGTAGGTGTAAGCCCCCATACCCTTTGCGACGTGTTTGGTCTGGGCGAGCTTCCTACTGCCCTGCTTGTTGCCCGAAGTGTCTCAATGCGCATGCTGCCGGCTGCGCGCTTCTCCCTCCCCGACAGGTCTGGGCTTGGCCATCTCAAAGCAGCTTGCTGAACTGATGAACGGCGGGTTCAAGGTGGCGTCCAAGGAAGGCGTAGGATCCACATTCTGCTTCAGCGCCGTGCTTGAGTACCCCACGGAGCCCTTCCAACCTACAAAGGCGCTGGACCTCTCCAACATCAACAACATGATTGTTGTCATCGGCAACAAGAGCCTGCGCCGGTGCGCATCTATGCTTGAGTGGTGCATGGAAATTCGTACAGGGGCTTACAATTTGAGCAAGCCGTTGGTGTGTACATGCGAACGCCGTTTTTAATCTGAGCCTGCATTTGGATGCCATTCCCACCCTGAAAATGTTTTTCGGGTTTTTCTGTTCTCCCTGAAAATAGCTTTCCAACAAAAAGCCCTGGTCATTTCTGCCGTCAGTGTGCATATTCCACATCCTCTTGCGAGCAATACCCTTTCCCTCTGCGTCACTTAATTTTTGACATTCTCTGCCGTCGGAGATCAGACATGCCTTCTAGGTGCTTGTTTTTTGTCTCTGGCCCGCTCGGATAGTCTACCGAGAGGTATGCTATGTAAGCAGCTTTGTTTTTGCGGTTGTCATTCCAGTATCCATTAAAATCTGATTCTACACATATCTTTGTGTGAAGTGAAACCCGGTCAGTCCAGCGATCATGTTTACGTGCTAGTTATACATGTCAGACATTGGATACAGGTAAGGGTATGATGGGCAGAGCGAGTTGAGGAGTCACGGCGCATTGTATTTTGACACAAGCTGTTTGGGAGCAACGCGGTTGCGGTAAATATGCTGTCGAGCAGGTACATGGAGAGCATGCTCAAGTTCTGGAAGGTGCCCCGGTTGAGTGTGGCCAGCAAGCTCACAGAGGTGGAAAGTCTCGCGGCAAAAGAGACGTCGGTGGCCTTCATCATTCTCAGTATCCGCAATGAGGACGACATGCAGGTGAGACAAGAAACTGCTCGTTCTTTTCTGGTTGAATACCCTCTCCGATTCTTCGCGCAGTTACTTTTTCTCTTGCACAATGCGCATGTTAGAATGCTGCAAGCGGCATGCGAGCTTTCGGTGGCGTGCAACAACTTTGTTCATCATTTGGGCAGGTGAGTCATCAGATTGCGCAAACTGATCGCGCTATGTGGACGGACGCATCTGATAGGCTGTAGGTATCTGACCATGCTCTCGCAACAAGCCGGCAGCATCGAGCTTGCGCGCTTGTTTTGCAGCCTAGGTAGGAGTTTGCCCATGCAAAACGCCGGTCCCCGTGGTTGTGCAGGCGGCTCTGAAGCTGCAGGAGCAGCTCAAGGACAAGATCCACAAGTGGGTGCTGCTGTCGCCTCTGGCCCTCACCGGCCGCCTGAACAAGCTCAGCACCTGGGCCGTGCTGTCCAAGCCGGTGCGTCAGCGCGTTCTGTACAACGCCCTCAGCGACTTGGCGGCAGGCAAGGCTCTTTCTGCGAACCTGAGGGACGGGGACAACAGCGACACCGAGGAGAGCATGTCCAAGACGGGGGGGCACATTCTGTGCGTCGAGGACAACCCCACCATCCAGCTGCAGATGCGCAAGATCCTCACCAACGCCGGCTACCTTGTGGACATTGCTGGTGCGAGTCTCCACAATCAAACGTTGTTGAAACAGTGATTCCGGTGCCACGGGCACTTGGGCCTGTAAGCTTGCTTAGGGACTCGGTCTTCAAGATTGAGGGAATCCTCGATGGCCCGATCCCGCTGCATCCAGCTTCCTGTGGTGTTGCATGTCCTTGGGCGTTGACTATGTGCTATTTTCCATCGGCGCTAGCGATATTCTTTTTGCCAGACCTATGCATTGTGTGAAATCAGAGTTAAGCTATGACGCAGTCCCTGCTTTGTGCAACGGGAGGCGTCACGATTGTGGGCTTGTAGCGTAGCCTTGACCCGCTGCTTGTGACGATGTAGTTTGGTCTGGTGCTGGGCTTACAGGCAACGGGAAGGAGGCGCTGGAGTCAATCGCGCGAGTTCGCTACGACCTGTGCCTCATGGATCTGTTTATGCCGGTGAAGGACGGGCCCGAGACCACACGTGAGATCCGGGCCAAGGAGAGGGAGCTGGGCACACCGCGGCTGCCCATCGTGGGCATCTCGGCAGGATCTGAGGCGGAGCGGGAGCTGTGCAAGCAAAACGGTGCGCCTGGCGGCAGCGCCGAACACCAGCAGTGAGCTGGAATGTTTGCAGGCCGCTGTATTGCCCAACGGGTCGATCTCACGAGCGTCTTTCTGTTTTTGCGGTGAAATCGCTTTCCAAATGGATTGACAGCTGTTCTCGAGAGAAACAACCTTCCGTTCAGCCGGTAGATGTGGCTTATGAAGTGCAGGTGTTCTGCAGCCACGGGACGTGCACTATGCATACATCGTACACACGCTTCTGAACCACAAGAACATAATTGTGACATCTTCATCTCAACATTTCTGGTGACGGGTAATATTTTTCAGGAACGGACGACTACATGCCCAAGCCGATTTCAGCGGCGACGCTGCTGGCAATGGTGGAGAAGTGGGTCACTGGGGATGATGACCAGCAGTTCAATGAGGACGGGACGACAAGGCCACATCCTGCTGCTCCCGCGCGACCGGCTCAAAGCCCAGGGCTGCCGCTGATTCGGGAGGTAAAGGTGTTGCTAGCGGAGGACAACCGGGCAAACCAGTTGGCGCTGACTAGACTGATGACATCGGAAGGATGTGTGGTCACCTGCGCTCTCAACGGAGAGGAAGCTCTTGAGGAGATCAAGGTGCGATTTGCATTTCAAGACTGATCCAAACGCAAGATAGTTGGGATTGAACTTTGAGAGCGTCATTGGCGTTGAGAGACGTGAACGGGCAGGCTACTATTAGAAAGAGTGATACAAGCCGGCACAATTGGTTCGAGAGGGATGTGTTGCTGCTCTATATACAGCCAGACCACACGCTGTGCACAAATTTTGGATGTAGTCGGACTCCGCTCAAGTGCACTATCCTTGTGACATAAGGAAGCACCGTGATTTTTCCTGATCAATTGACAGATTGCGGTGTGTACCATGGGACGACTTTTGATCGCAGAAGCCGAACAACGATTTCGACCTGGTGTTCATGGACATGCACATGCCGATCATGGACGGGCTGACTGCCACTACCGCTATTCGTGAGTACCAGGCGTCTCAAGGCATCCTGAAAAAGGTTGTAATTGTGGGGCTGACTGCCTCCCATGGCCCCGAGGAGGACCTTCATTGCCGCCAGGCGGGTATGGACACAGTGGGCCAGAAGCCCATGAAGAGGGAGATGCTGCAGAGCTGGATCAAAACCTATGCCCCGGACGCGTTGGGCCAGGCTCTTGCACTCCCCCCGCCAATGCAACCCCCTGCTGCCAGCTCCCAGCTTGTTCACTCCC
Organism: Pyramimonas parkeae; assembly: GCA_018697155.1. Classification (NCBI taxonomy): domain Eukaryota; kingdom Viridiplantae; phylum Chlorophyta; class Pyramimonadophyceae; order Pyramimonadales; family Pyramimonadaceae; genus Pyramimonas; species Pyramimonas parkeae. The sequence goes on along the minus strand of NHOP01000241.1, from coordinate 12,965 downwards.
AAGCCCCTGCACATGTGTTCACCGAGGTTCCTGCGCATCCTCCCTCCCAGCCTCTAGCTCCTGCCCAGGCTGTTCAAGAGGCACCTATTCCGAAATCGGATGTGAACAAAAAGTACGGTGTCGGCTTCAAGGTGCTGGTGGTGGAGGACACGAGGGTGTCTCAGATTGCGGCCCAGCGGCTGCTGACCAACGAGGGGTGCAAGGTCCAGGTTGTGGAGAACGGCAAGGAGGCTGTGTCCCTTATGCGCGACGCCCCGCTATTCGACGTCATCTTTATGGACGTCAACATGCCTGTGATGAATGGTGTTGCAGCCACAAAGGCAATACGCGCCATGGCTCACCGCCTGCAAAACCGCCCCTACATCATAGGGTTGTCGGCGTCCGGCGGTGTGAGTATGGAGGAATGCATAGCGTGCGGTATGGATGAGGTGCAGCAGAAGCCGCTGAAGCGCCACCTCCTCATCCAACTGTTCCAAAACCGCACCCCGTTCAAAGCAGCTCGCGCTCCCCCCGTCTCCATGCCTGCCCACGCCGCCGTGCCCGCTCAGCCAGCGGCTCCGGGACGACACCCACCACCTAAGGAGGTGACGTTTGTCACATCAATGGGCAACTCGGAATCGAGCACGTCCCAAGAGAAATCGGACAGCCGGTCTGTGAACAGCGACACCTCCGAGCGCTCTGACTCCGGCGAGACAAGCGTCACTGCAGGGGAGCAGAACAAGCACGTGCTGGTGGTGGAGGACAACACGGTGTCCCAGAAACTGATGAAGCTGATGCTGGAGCGCGACGGATGGACCGTGCAAACCGCCGACAACGGCCAGCTGGCGGTGGACGCCACCGCGGCGACGGAGTTCACGTGCGTGCTCATGGACTGCGATATGCCTGTCAAAGACGGATGGCAGGCGACGCGGGAAATCCGGGCGCGTGAGGCAGGCGGCGGGCGGGCGCGAGTACCCATCATTGCTGTCACCGCCAACGCCATGGCTGGAGACCGCCAGATCTGCATCGACGCTGGGATGGACGACTACATCTCCAAGCCCGTGCAGCGCAAGCCGGTGCTGGTGGCGGTGAAGACGTGGGCCTCCAAGTGGGCCCGGCAGAACGCCGCTCTCCGCCGCCAAGCGCGCGGCGCGGCCTCTGCATCGTCAGTATCCACAGCCAAGCGGCGCACTCAGGGCAGCGATAGCGCCACGGCTTCCACAACGCCCAGCTCGGAGAGCGTGGCCAGGTCCACCAGTGAGGGCGCGGACGCAACCCACCTGCCGCCTCACGGTACACAGGAGGTGCGCTGCCAAAACTCAGTGGCTTGATGCTTCGCAACATTGGATGTTAACGATGTGTTGTTCTCCGCACTACTGTGCATTAACTTTCTCGATGGTTCTATTTGGGAACAGCTCTCCTAGTAGATGAGGGATGAGGTAGGTGGTCCGCATCCAGAACGCTGCTGATCAAATCGATTCCATATTGCCCGGAGCAGCATCTGTTTCCAGAATCATTGCACTAGAACCCGCTTACATTTGGCTTGCGTTGTGCGGCTTGTCCCATGCAGGTGGCGCTGGTGTCGAACTCCGCAGGACAGCTAACGAATGCGAAGATTGACTGCGAGAGCTCCAAGCCCCGGTTGCTTCTCTGCGACAGCTCGCCCAACACCACAGCAATCTCGCTCCTTATCGCGGACACCGGATTTCATGTGGAGGTGGCGAGGTCCCCAGAGGAGGCGGCCAAGCTCTGCGTGAATCTCGTTTTTTCATCCATCGTGGTTACACCCTCCTTCCCCATTGAGCGAGAGAAGCTCGCCCGCCTAAAGGCGGTGGCAAAGAGCCCGATGCGATGCGGAAACGTGCCCCTGGCGTGCGCATCCTTCTCCCCGCTGATGCTCAAGGTGCCCGTCTCCTCGCCAGGACGCATCGCCTCCCCGTGGCAGATAGACTTGAGTGGGATGCATGTTCTGTATGCGGAAGACTCCCCGGTAGCTCAGCGCCAGGTGAAGGCAGTGCTGGAGAACGCGGGAGCCACGTGTACGCTTGTGGACAACGGATTCAAGGCTGTGGCAGCCGTGGCGGAGGCGCCTGATCACTTTGACGTGGTGTTAATGGACTGCAACATGCCTGCCATGGACGGCTGGACCGCCGCTCGCACGATTCGCCAGCTCGAGGCGTCCTCGGGTGGAAAGCGCCGGCACATCCCCATCATCGGGTTCACTGGCAACACCATGCGGGGCGATCAACGCAAGTGCCTGCAGTCGGGCATGGATGACTACCTCTCCAAGCCCGCCAGCGCCAAGGCCCAGTTGGCTGCTCTGGTAAAGTGGACCACTGCCGCTCAAGCTCTAGACGATGACGAGGTAGCCGCCCCCTTCTCGTCCACCTCCTCCTTGGCGGCGTTCCTCAACTCATGCAAGCAGGTGCCGAATGGCACAGGACCGGAGCATGATCGCTCGGTTGGGGCCACGCTGCCTGCCGGGTCGCCAGCGGAGGCGGAAGCGGCGGTGGCGAGCCTGGCTCGACAGTGCTGCAGCCAGGTGGTGTCCGTTGACATCGTGGTTGCGATCGACGAGTGCTTCGGACAGTTCAGCTCCTTCTCCGAGATTTTCCTCCATTTTGTGCAGGATCTGCGGCCACACCTCGCGCGCCTGGGGGCAGCGTTCCGCAAAAACGACCGGGACATGGTTCGCCACGAATCGCACTCCCTCAAGGGCGCGTCGGGGTCGTGCTCAGCGTACCTGGCGTACGAGATGTGCCAACACCTGGAGCATGCCATGAAGAAGGATACCTCAAGCAACCCGGCCAAGCGGGCTTTGGACGAGGCAGTGATGCATGCGCTAGAACGCGAGGTGGACAACTTGTGTGAGTTGGGCGACGTTATTCGAAAGCACGGCAACAAGTTGGACTTTGACGCTGGGCGCGAAGCTCACGACTCCACGGTTGTGTACGTGAGCAAGCTGAGCGCGTTTTGTAAGGCCTCGGTGGATCGTACGGAGGCGCTTTTGAAGGCCCTGCAGGCGGGCAAGAAGGAAGAAGCTGCAACACTTCTCGCTCCACTCACAACGGAGGCACGTGCCCTCTACATGCTCGATGTTAGCGCTGCCGCTCAGGCGCTGACAGCGCAGCTGGCCCATTCCTCCGCTACGTCATCCTCCACGCTGCTCTCCACATTCTCCCGTCTATGCGCAGAGTTGCTCTCGATGGCGGTGCTCTCACTTCGGATTGCGCGCCCTCCGCCTCCTGACCCGGAAAGTGATCCTCAAGCCGTGCTGATGGACGAACCGCAGCTTCAGGCCCCTGCGGAACAGCAGCAGCTGCAGCAGCAACAGCATCACGTGGTGGATCTCTCGGAGTCGTCAGACTCCACCAGTCGCGGTTCATACTATGGAGGCGAAGCTGCCTGGGGCGGCGTTACCGAGGAAGATTCCAGCTCGGACTGGACCGTGGGGGCGCCAGTGTGGAATACCAGACATGTTCCGAAGAGCGTGCCGGCGCCTGCTCATCCTGCAGTTGCTCATTCGGAGCCTAATCACAACCACAATCCCAAGAAACCTGCTGCACGCCCGGCATCGCATACAGTTCAGCAGCCTGCCCCAGCGCCATCGGCAGAGAATGCTCTACGCTCTCCCCAGCCTGTGGCACCTGTGGTGGCTCAGAGCATGCCAGCTGTCAATCCGCCCAGTGCAGTCGACAGCAAGGTTGTAACGGTGATGGACTCTCAGAATGTACGTGCCAAGAGGCAGCCTGCGCCGGTCCAGAGCGCACCCCTTACCAGGCATACTGTTGCCCAGGAGATAGCTCCGAACACTCAAACCACAACTCAGCCTGTATCAGTTGCCGCTTCCAGCAAGTTGCCTCCTCCCACCAGTGTCGTGCCAGCGCCTGTGGTGTACACCTCGCCTGCCCAGGGGCTGGTGCACACGTCTTCCACTGCCTCGCAAACTGCTGCTCTGGCTCCAACAGGGGAGGCAGTCATGGGTCTGGGAAGTGATTCAGGTCTCCACCGCATCTCGCATGTACCGTGCGCAGGCGCGCTCGCTCTCCCATGGGATGTGACAGACAAGCCGAGGTTCCAAATGACTTCTTCTTGGACCTTTCTGGAGTTTTTGCAGGCGCAACTCGAGCCGCTGTACCGGTACATGTGTGAGAGATGCCACGTCGGCGTCTATTGCCAGAGTGGTTTCATTTTGTACGCCTTGCACTTTCTCGGCAACATGTCTGCGACAACTCGCGCAGGTTGTGAGCTGAACGGAGTGGAGGAACTTCTCACGCGCCTCGCGGCTGGGGCAGCTGCTGCGATCCAAGCAGCAGATGCGGTTATGCCTGCGTCGCAGAGCTCTCTGGCAGGTCCAGAAGTGGCGGCGACATCCTATGCCGCGCTGGTGCAGGAGCTTGGCCGCTTGCGGCGGGAGCATCAGCGCCGGGCTACCAAGCTCAACCGCGAGCATGCGGCACAAGAGCTTCAGACTCACTTTGCCAACTTTTTCCAAGCTCGGCTCAACGTTCTCGAACTGTTCGAGCGTGTGGGGCACGACGCCGCTGCTTTTGTGGCAGCACTCCAGCAAGGAACGCGTGAAGCGCGCATGCAGCTAGAGGTGTTGCAGATGTTTCTCTCAGACCAAGCCGCCTCCGCCGCCCCCCATGGACACTACTCGCACTACCCGCGATTCCGCGAGCGCAACAGGGAAGCACCATACGCCGGTCAGCTGTTGCTGGAGGCAGCAAACAAGCTGTGCGCGCCACCACTTGTTCAAGCAGCATCAGCCTTGCTGGCCACTCTCGGCGACGGAGGCGGTGACGAAGCGGCTCAAGCAGTAGAGGAAGAGCTTGTGCATCTTGAGACGGTGGGCGCCTATGCCATCCACACGTTTGCGATGGCGCCAAGGCCAGAGGCAGTGAAGAGGGTCTCGCTCATGGCGCCTGTGTCACCAGCTGCCCACGCCTTATCTCCCAGTCCGCAGCGGTTTGGAAGCTACAAAGCGGCCTCCTCTCCGGGTGGATCAGATGCAGTTGGGCCAGTTCTAACATCGCGTGCGGCGCCTTACATGGTTGCCCAGCCCTATGTGCACGAGGACAGTGCTAGGGCAGCGGGACGCTTCAATTCGACGCCCCCTCCCGGGTTTGTGGGATTCAACAGTCTAGCCCACCCTGCCACATCACCAATGGCGATGCGAAGTGAAGCAGTCCGAGAAACCACCACTGCGCAATTCCACACCCCGCCCGTTACTCCTGTGTTGGTGCCCAACCAGTATTTTCATCCCATTTGAGGTTCCCTGAATGCTGAATCTTTCAACAACTGGATGCATGCTGTTTAGATGTGCTGCAGACTGTACTTGTCTGCTTCACATACCAGCACATTTGTCTCACAAAATGAGTTTTGATTATGCATCAGATGTTACAATGACAAAGATGATGAGTGATTGATCTGGGTAGCTGACTGTCTCCAAATTTAGCGGAGACACTGAATTTAGTGCGTTTTTCCCAGCTCTTGACATGTGCATTTGCTTCCACGGATACGGTCAAGAAATATCTTGCGGCCTGCATTTGTTCTTTGTATGTAGTGTTTACGGTAATGGTCCAATTTCATTTGCATCCAGATAATGATACAGACTGCTGCTGGTAGTACTATTTGAATCATGAACAACAGATTTGAATCTGCTTTGCGATGCGTTGGTATGTGCAGAGCTGAAAATATGAACTTTGAATTTGCCACTGTGTGACAGTTGTTTCCCACGATGCCATTGCTCCACATACAAGTCGATGGGTCAGCATGCACATGAAAATTCCCTCACACAACACACTTATTGTAACTGTTGTGGTCAATTTTACAACACTACAACGAAATACTGCAAAAAGTTTCATGGTATGATGAGTGTTTGATCCACTGCTGTCAAACGTTAGTTTTGGGCATGCATGGTGTTGACATTTCCAATTTTCAGCAGCAACCTCCGCCCTACCACTGAAATATCATCCCTTTTGAACCTGTGAGCTACTTGTGATCTTTTTGGCTTTCCATGTAGTAGTTCGTAGGGGCGTCTAGCCTTCCCATGAATAATCCTTCGATTTATACAATGCGAGCATTTTTTTTAGCGACGATGGCAGCATAACATCCTCCAGTGGTGATATCTCGTGAAACTTTACATGAGGTGACATACTCAGATAGTTGAGAAGCTCAGGCGTGCGTTGTAATATTAACAAGTCTTCACGATAACTTCTAGCACCAGACACTCGAGCAGCAACCGATAATGTTGGGATAGTCTCATGCGCAGATGAAGTCCAACAAGGGTTGCAAAAATGAGTGCATATCCGACAATATCGAATTCACGAAACCCTTTGGAAAGTTCTAGAGCTACCAGCGTGAAAAAGAAAAAGTATACAAGCCCCTTCCCCCAAACACGATGTCACGATGGTTGTTTAGGCGATTGGGCCAGTGATCAGTGAGCCGAGTACCACACACAAAAACCATCCTTGTGCTTGAACAACAGCCACAACTCGGTTGACATCTTGTCTTGGGGGCAGGTTATTGTTTGAATACAAAAAGTGCAAGGTTCTCTCAATATGATTCTAGGAATAGTAGTCCCAAATCGAGCGTCCTATCTGCAAGTCCTGTCGATGGGAGAGGCTGGATGCCCAGATGGAACGCTACGTCATTTGTCGATCGAAATGTCACTTGGAACATGGCTTGCATTTAGCGTACGCACGACTATCATGCAATTGAGCGCACGGTTGGCTGCGCATGAGAGTTGTGCATGCGCAGACGGTTGACTACCGAAAGTGACTCCGGTTGGATCCTCACCGGAGATGGAATTCCGCAGGGGTGCGAACATGAACATACGACATCGAATCCATGATACCCGTGAGTGAGCCAACCGCATGCTCAGACGGGATGGTTGAAAATCGGAGCTCGTGGGATCCTTTCAGTGGGAGATGGAATTCAACAGGGGCTGTGACAATGTGATGATCTCTGGCGTGATCCATGATACCCCTGAGAGCCAGGTCACATTTGTTCACAATGAACTTATCGAAACCAATCCTTGCGCTTCGGACAAAGCAACTGCCTGCTCGACATGCCTGTCTTGGTTCAATAGATATCCCGAAGACAATAGGAGAGCGGCAAATCCATTCAAAGGATACCCGGTGGTTAGCTTCAAAACCTCTTGTGAGTAGCGGCGTTCCTGAGTACGAACTGACATTTCAATGGGGACAGGCATTAAGGATCGAGAACGATCATAAAGGATGTACAAGAGAAATACACCACCGCACCTCCGACCAGTCCAGGTGCTTGCAAGGTGCCCAAACTTTCGAGAGAGCGCTGGTGCGACAAAAATTCCGATACACACAATTGCAACGAGACGGTCATGGAGAATTCCTTGTCGCCGTTGAGTGACGCGTTGTTGCACAACATCTCGCGATTCACAACTTACGATACGCATCGTGTTCTGATTCGTGTAAGCAGTATCGCAGGAGCTTGAAAGATAACGCCGTCGCCTAGGCGGGTGTTTCAGAAGGTCATGGGTGGGAGCGAATCCCCCCATGTCCAGTTTGTGCATTTAGATCGCCCTGCCGCAGTATTTGCAACGAACGGTCGCTATATCGCGCATGTATCTCCTCCGTCCGTATCTATCCTGATTTCATCGCTCTCCCAACTTTCTTTACCGGTACGTGACAACCAGCAGTATGCATATTTGGTTGTGTGCACAGCACATATGTGCACGTCGTCGTTCGCGATTCATGATATCTAAATTACGATTCATGTTATCTTTGATATGGTTGGGTACTGCCCAGAATACGTGGATCTTCATTTCTTGATGGTTTCTGTTGTTCAGGGCGGATGTAATGAAGCCCTAGATGTGAGAGCGTGGCATCCAGAACACATGTTTACACCAGACAGTGTTGAATATTGTGAATTCTATGGCGAATATTTGTTGATCGAAATTGATCAAAGCTTTTACGCCGAACCCTTTTCTATCTTACCTTTGGAACTTTGCGAATGGTGGTAAAGGTGCTGGATCTTGGAGCCTTGCACGAACGATCGATCAACTCACTGTGCATGTGGCTCCCGTATGTTTCGAATGAGGATAAAGTTATCACAGATGCAGCAGGGATGCTTGCTTCAGCATCCAGGTATGCATGAGTCTGCATTATGGGTACGCAAATGAGAAGCAGTCCTGTAGTCAGTGACAGTCTATCCAGTAACACAAAAGTATGTTTGAATCTGAGGGACGAGTGCTTGCACTGCCAAATGAATTATGCATTGATTTTTCCCGCAAAATTACGATCGGATTATGCATGATACACCAAGGCTTTGTGGCCACTTCAAGGATGTCATCAAACTCATGTTTTCCTGTCTAAGTTGCGGAGTCGTAGACATTTGTTGGGGTAGCTCGTCACACATTCAAGCAACTTTGATCATGAGATAAGTCGATGTAAGGACGACTGCATTCAGTGCACATTCATAAATCAATGACTAGCATTTCGGGTACAGACCAGATAGTTTTCCATCTGCAACATTCAGGTCTCCATCTGCGTCCAATACAGAAGCATTGGCGTACAGTGTTGATCAATGAGCAGGTATAACTTGAGCATATCATTGTACGCTAGCCTTCATGCGCTTACTATACTGAAGTCCGGGGCTCGCTCTGCCTGGAATGGTCTTCCATTCCATCAACTCGTAGTTAGAGACTTCCTGGCGAACTCCCTACAATGAACTTGTCTCTGATGATATGAAACGAAGTCATGCACACTTTCATTTTGGATTGCTATCGCCGATGTATGCATGATGGGATATAAAACCTAGCAGCTGGGCGGGAAGCCACATAAACCAATCGTGCCGTTCAGTTGCATACCCCTGAAAATTTTGTTCAAGAAATTGTTCACCAAGCCTCCCACATATGAACACATACAGAGCATAGACCCTATACGATGCGCCTCAACAACCACAGCCCCTGCAGAGGCACTGTGATGCATACCCTGTAGATGTGTGCGGTTGTTGAGACACGTTCGGGGATGTACGGTCCGGTGGAACGAGTGTGCGACAAAATCCTGTTTTCTGTTACCATGCGGGCTCCGGATTTTTACCTGTGCATTGAAAATTCAATAATTTTGTGGGACTGTTGCATTTACATTCCGGGATGCTGCACCGGGGGAAAGGTTGGATACATCCGTGCAAATACAATTCTCTTCCATCAACATACAGAGCTTTCACACTGGGATCTGACAGCATTTGAAAGAAATGTCGCGTTCTTGCCACGGTGATGTGCACAGAGCAGCAGGCTATTCCAATGGGGAACAAGATGCGTCCTCCATGGATCCTGTGATGTATGTTTTCATCCTGTGCATGGGTCATGAAGGGTACCGTGTGCCGCGCTTAAATTAAGTGTGCGACTAGGTTGACATGGTAAACCACGTCGAGCAAGTTGCGAGCTAAATTTTAGTGCTGCGAAGAGTACATGTGGTGCACATTGAAGTCCGAGCTGAACGTTGAATACGTTTATTGAATGGTTGCTACTGCGATAGAAGTGCGTGATCAAGGCAATTTATCGAATCTGCATGATGCGGACTTTGGCCACAGGGACTTTGGCCACAGATCCAGCGTGACACATCCTTCAGGTTTCGTTATTTTGATCTGCGAGTATGTGGGAAATGTAATGCAATTTTTCCATTCAGGATTTTGCGGTGGTGTATAAATCAGGTGTGCAGTTGGCTCACGATGGCTGGGGGAATATCCCGTTTGTTTATGGTGACAATGTTCATAGGGTGCAAAGGGTGCAAAGCCATTGTTCTACAGAAAGCCTGAATCTTGAATCAACCTGCGAGATCGTTATGGTTTAAACATGCCAAGGGAAGCACATGCATTTTTACACACAGGATGATGTCAAAGGCCTGACTCTTTGTGCAGCTCCCCCAGCAACTGGTGAAGATCGTTTTGGCTCAATCTTCAACGGTTTCATGAGAAAATGTGATTTCTTGTTTCCAGGGACGTCATTGTACTTTGGGATGTGGCAGCATGCTTCTCGGCGGCGGCTGCGGGATCCTCTCCGCCGCGCCCCACGAGAGTCCTCAGCCGTGCCCAGGTGCGATCTTCGCAAGAAATAAGAATCGCTAGCGAGATAGTTCTCGTTTGCTACAAATGGAGCTGCGTTTGCTGGATTCCACCCTTAGTGCACATATGACTCGTTGTGTAGACATATGATCTGATTGGTAGGGCACGATGTGCTATTCGGTTGAGAGTTGTGTCGAGCAAATCTTGACACGTGTCGATTTTTGGTTGGATGTTGATACCTGAGGTCTGCCTATATGGTAGTGACGCTAATTTCAGTTACGGGGGCGTTCTGGCTTGAGAGTGCCAGATTGCAGACTTTCCAGTATTCCAATCATTTGTCGGTCCAACTCTATTTTTGAAGCCTGTAGCGTGTCACATTGGCTGAGTGTTTTTGTGCAGCCAGCTTCTGGTGAGTGACCGACAGAGCCGTTGGGTGTGCTAGAGCTCTGGCGTTGTTGAGTGTACGTCAGGGCATTGCTCGCAGGGCCCTGTGGAGGCTATGGGGATCGATGAGACCAAGTCCCTTTTGGCAGCCGCAGTGGCCAGCAACGTGCTCGTGATTCAGGTGAGTGTGCGCAGGCGGCCGCGCCGAGAAGCATACTCACGAGTTGGGACGCCAGGTGGATATGCAGCAGTCTTGGAGCGGACTGCCTTCTGGTGTGTATCAGACAATGCATGCACAGTGGGGAAAGTGGAGCGCATCTCGGGTCCCCCACACATCGAGATGGAGAAGCAGTTGAACCCAGCGCCTGTCACCCAGTAGTGCATAATCTTGCCATTGGTGATCAACTGTGTGCGTATAGTTGTTTTATGATTCATCCTGCAAAGCCAATAGGAATTGGCTTGCTTTGGAAGACGTCATTGCATGAGTCGAAGCTGGCACAGACATCGGACGCGATCGTGGATGTTGTTTGCTAATCATTCAAAAGGATGGATGAAGAAGATATGGGTATACCACCAGAACACAGATTTGGGTGCAGTGATGTGTTCGCTAGCCTGGCCTGTCACAAAACTTGTATGTGGTCTGGGCATGTTCAGGTTTCTAGTGGGAACTGCCTGTATCGCTTGGAGGGCCACACCGGGGTGGTTACTTCGGTTGCGTTTGGTCGCCATGTCCAGCGCTGGCTCGTCACCACCGCCGAGGATCGTACTTTCAAGGTGCATGCCACACCCAACAGAATATCTTGGCTGTAAGTCTCGACAGCTCCGGAACCGCCTGTCCATTCCACGTACAACTTTGCAAGGGCGGTGCTGTTGCAGAGCTTGTCGACCTGATACCTCCATGCACCAACCCTGGTGCTCGTTTCCATGCTCGCACATTGCGCATCGCTCATATTCTACTGCAAGTTGAACCATGACGCCAGAGGCGGTCAGGACCCATCCAGAAGCTTCAACATATGCACACACGCAGTTCTTGCAAAGCGGAATTTTGCTTTCCCGAAAGTTTCTTGATTTGCAGACTCACCTCTGCCAGCGCGGTTTCTGCCCCTTGGCAGGTGTGGGACCTGCAGCAGGGGAGCGTGGTGTACCAGTCGAGCATCCTCTGCGCTGCGGCGCTCACTTGTCTGGCCATGGACCCCTTGCTGCCGTTGGTAGCAGTTGGGGCTGCGGACGGGGTTCTGCGCATCTTCGACCTCTCCACGCCATCATGTCGCCAAACCCAGGTACACTTTTGTTCTTCAATCTTACACGCAGTGGGGATGAGCTCGCTCACCACTTGGGGACAAGATATTCTTTTGCACTCTATTAACCGAGGGGAAGAGATCGTGTTTTTTTTGCTCTTGGTTCAAGCATCCATTTTGGGGCTGCTGAGTTGGGACGGTGTTACTCTTTTCTTCCACAATGTTGCTGATCTGAGTATGGCAAAAGCGAGCTACTTGCCTGAGATGACAATTTTTCATTGGCTCAAAACTTGCTTGTTTCTGTTTGTGATCGACGTATTCTACCTAGGACCAAGCTCGATTATTTATCTATGACTTTGGCTTTGGGGGAAAGGTTCTCATGTGCAAGCTGTACATCTCGAAACCCATGCAAAGTTTGCCTTTTTTTGGGTTCGTTTGTTTTCATTCGATTCTCGACTTTCCCACAAATATCAAGAGACTTCGTACACACTGCCGAAATCTTCTTTGTACACTTGCACACAATTGTTGTGTACTTGGACCACAGACAAGGTGCGTATTGGTGAGGTTTTTTCTTGGAACAGGCCCGAGTGCTGGGTCAGCAGAAACTTCGCTGTGGTGCGCATGAGGTTGTGTACAATCATCCCTCTGTTTTAAAACCAGTGCATGCCCCAGTACCATGTTCCCCTTGACATACGTCCCTGACCTTGTCATTGCGGAAACAAGGTCGAAGCCTTTGTTCTTGCATTCCAAGCTGGACTAGGTTTTGATCATTTTGAAACATTTTGCGGCTCCACATTGTTGCTTGTGTGCGTAGGTGGTGGACGTGGGGATGCTTGTGGAGAAGCATGCTGCCCAGCGCGCATCAGAAGGTGCCCCCGTCCAAGTGCTATCCGGCCCCAAAGTGATATCGTCCACCAACAAGAACCATACCAACTACGATAGCAACTGCGACATAAGGGATCTTGGCTGCGGAAATCAGTTTCAATATCAGCCCAGCGCGGTGCTTGCCGGCAGCAGTGTGTGCGCGCTGGGCTACTGGCCCCTTCCTGCTTGCACAACGCCAGTCCCGTCGCCACTAGCTTGCCCGTCCACGAATTTGATGGTGGGGCTGCCTGGGGCGCTTGTTGTGCTAAATACCCGCACCTGCCGCCTGGAGCAAGTGCTCGTGTTTCATCCGCTGCATCCATCGGCTCTGCAAGACCCGCTTCAGAAGGCACTGTCTCAGGTGACTCCCTAAAATAACCCAGAGTGCGCTCAATGCAGAATCAGCTAGGTGTGTGACTGTGGAGCCGTGCAAGTTGGTTGGTTTGTCAAAGT
>NHOP01000240.1:0-17288 GCA_018697155.1 Pyramimonas parkeae | reverse complement strand
TGCAGTTGTGATATAAGGCTGAATTCTGGACATGGGTGATGGCATCAAGGATGATAAATGGTACATAGTGACATATGTCGACTAGTGCAGTGCCCACAAATAGACATACATCACAGCGGCCATCATGGTGTGCACTCAAGCCTTCCTCCATCAGCATGTGGGTGTGATGAAGGTTGAACTGTGGACGCAGATGATGTCATCATCCTAGTGCGAGCGAGAGCTCAAATGAATACGTTTGTGCAGGAGCTGGAAGCTTGCGTCCCAAAGAGTCTGTGCCGCATGTGCGTTGCTCGGTACTCAGCACTCACATTAACTGATATACACGGAAATTGCAACCCAGTGGACTTTACCTAAATCCCGCATTGACTCGGCTTTCCACTACATGGGCAAGTTTCAGGTTCCGACGCAATGTAAGCGCAGAAAACAAGCGGTGTTTGTCAAAATGTCTTCTTTGGGACCCACGCCACATCATCGGGCGCGTTCGGGGAGGGGTTGCACCGTGGCCAGGGACATTTGCATAGCGCGGCGTGTCCACATGTGGGCTCTGCCTAGCAAACTGTTCAGCCCACTCAGAGTCTACTGGAGGGATCTGGTTTGAGCCAAACTCGTTCACCCACGCCGCCCCCCCGTTGTTGCCTGATGGAACCCCATGTAGCACAAGCTGATCTGAGGTCACGTTACAAGCGACGTACCAAGGGACCCCTAATTCAGATTTACAGCAAGCTTGTAGTTGTGACAGTCGAATTGAAGAGCAAGGCAAAACACAGGTCCGGTGGAGACCGTATGAGAATGTTCGAGGGTCTTCACCCGTGACCAACAATTGTGAAATAAAATCACGCCATGAAAATGGTTTTGAAAAACAACTTAAGTGGTGCGAGGGCTTGATGAACAAACACCGACAAACAACACGTATCATAGCATGAAGCCTTGGCAGGTTAAGGCGAGTACTAGCTGGCAAGCATTTTAAACAGGGAACAACATGCGAAACTGAAGAAATCGTACTTGCACATGCTTTCCATATGAGAATACAATACATTTCATCACCCGGTTTATCATCTTGACGACCAAATGATATAGCTTGGGCGGTACACCTGATATTTCCAGCGCTTTGCTTGCGGTGCTACTAGGATAATGTCACCGTTCCATGCTTAATGAACTACCAGATATCACGGTGATTGTAAAGGCAGTTGAGAGGTATCACTCACTACTCAAGGGTGACCCGCCAGTCAGCATGGCCTTGGGCAAATTTTCGGCCGTGACAATCCTACCCACATCAGGACTCGAACCACTCTATGCTTTCATGAAACGTGAGAAACGCATCAGCAGAACGCGAAACCGTGACACTGTTTGGTTTGGTTCCCAGCGGAACAAGTCGTCCACGTTGCTCAACAAATCCCAGGCCGGCATGCACCGATCCTTCACTCATCGTTTGCCGTGTTTGTAGCTTCCAGCAGGACAGTGCGCATGCTGTCTACCAGCAATCGTCAAATCATCTACCAGAATTTTCAAAAATGAAACAAGAATGTCTGGATTGCTTCCATATGGACATTCTATGCGCGATGCTTGCCGGCAATCGAGAAATTGAGCCACCTTTGCTGCGTTGTAAACAAATCATAGGGAAAATCCATTTGATTGATTAATCCGCATGCCCTGCTGATATTGCCAACAAGGGCAATTGCAATTTTCAAGGAGAGGAGCGAAAAGAGTCTGAATGCCTTCGACTCAGCGCACACCTGCGATCTCCTGCACAACAGCCCCCCTGTCCTTGATCTGGTTGCCCTCTGTGACCTCGAGCTCTCCCTTGCTCATCTTTGAGATAAACTGAAGGAACTTGGAGGACTTGAACTTTGGGTCCTGATTGGCCGAGAGCGTGTCCACGAGCGCCTTGGTGGAGGCGTCCCCATGCAGTACGGGGTTCTCGGGTGCGGCGGATATGCTTGCTCCTGCAGCATTCAGAGGGTTGACTGATCTATCAACAGATTGGATGGAGTCGCTGAAAACACATAACTTCAAGGGACGCTGCGTGTTTTTTCCGCCCACTCACTGAGCCTCCATCCCAACACGCATGCTCCCACCAATATGTACGCACACACAGCGAGGACTTTCACCGGGGACCCGTCCCCAAATATTCCACCATTAGTATGGAATCGCAACAATTCATGGGCCTTGACATGCGTGGTTTGTTGTCATGCAGGCAGAGATCACAGCAGCAGTAGCAATACACTACCGACATACATACACTGTACATGGGGACATGATCTCTATCTGAAGGGTGGAGCCATGTAAACCAAGATTCAAGCCAAGCTTCACTTCTATACAAAGCACCTCACTTGTGTTCAAGGCCCCATCAGTGTGCTCTGCGTGTTGTTGCAAAGGTACACAGATAATCATCAAACGGAAGCGCACGTGTTTGGTTAGAGAACTCGTCCACCCAGGCCTTGCCCTCTGCTGACGGCTGCTGCATCCGCTTGAACTCCTCCGCCCAGGGAGCCTGCGCCTGCTTGAATTCGTCTGCCCACAGCTGCCCAGCTGGAATAGGGATGTTGTGCATTCTCTTGAATTCATTGGCCCAGTTGGGTCCAAGTGCGCGCTGCATGGACTGTGCATGTACAGCCTGAAGGTCAGCTTGTAGGGATCCCTTCGTTGAATACACAACCCCATAGTGGACACACACACAAAGCGAATGAGGCCCAAGCTTGGAGTGTATTACTGGGAACAAGAACAGTGACCAAGTGCAGACATTTGGAAGCGAAGACAGCATACAGTTTTTCTTGAGAGCAGCCTGTGAAAAGAACAGAGGCATGCTTTTCAAGACTTCCGCTGGCTCCGCTAAAACACGCCAACCAGTTGATCCACAGAGAAAAATTGAAGTCAGGGAAATCATTTTTTGGGCTTGCCTATAGAATGTGAACATTAACAGCTGCACCAGAATCCAATCGGGTCATCATGAATTGCACTCCTACTGTGCCCAACAAAAGCCTGACAATCTCGTACTCTGTCCTTATGAAACTAAATATCACATCATCAGCGATTGGACACAAACATGCAAGTATAGCGAAACATACAACAGGGCACGCACACCTGATTGGGATGCATCTGCTGGAACTGCGCTGCCCAATCGTTCTGTGGGGCCTGTCCAGAGGTTGTGGGGCCAAACTCTGCTGCCCAATCAGACCCCGGAGCGGCGCCAGCTGGCATTTCACCTACCAATCCTGTTTGTTCGCGAAACGCGTTGGCCCAGTTTGCGGCGGAGTCCGGTAGGGCGCTCGGGTGGAAAACTCCAGGAACCTGACACTCCTCTGGAGAGATGTTGAGTGTCGCAAGGAGCGCACTCACCTGCATCAACACTTTCATGGTGTGATCACAATCCGGATTCAATGAACTTCATCTGTTGCAAGTGCCTAAATCTACCAAGTAGCCACACATACAGCCTGTAAGGCTGCAAAACATACAGGCGTTTGGAGGGCTTATATGCAGCAAGGGCTCGCATACTGGCAACCAGTATAAGAAGTGATAGATATGATGCTTCATCTGCATCAGACAGGATGTTCAATCACGGGATGTACATGGGATTGTACGCTGACGACGAAGATGGAGATCATGAGACAAGCCCCCTTGGAGTCTGTGCTCTGTGTTTGAGCAGCAGTCGCCATTTTGGTGCACCAGTGTGCTGGAGTCTCTTGAGAGTTCCCCACACTAAGTCTTTGGATCTGATGGTATGGCCGTAGCGATTCACTTCCAGGTCCAACTCGTGCTGCCTAAGGCAAAACACGAGAGGGACCAAGGGTGAACTCATCTTGCTATGGGCGTGTAGAGCCGCAAAAATGTTGCTTGAGTATGCTCACACAGACCTGTGATCCTACGCAGAATGTGGGGGACATCTCCCCTTGGACTTCTTTTTCATGCTTGAGCGCATTGCTTCTGCAGACCTGTTAGCACAAAGTGGCCTTGTGCGGAAATCGGATGTATTCAACCTTTGAAAAGGCGTATATTGCCGGCCTGGTACACAGTAGATGTAAAATAACACAGCCGCTTTACCCATGGAACCATTTTGCATGAGGATACCATTGAAACCTCCGCAAATTTCAAATGTGGTGCTGCAGATTTGTACAGCCACGTACAGATAATCGACACGTTGATGGGGCGTGTGCATTTGTACATAGCTGGTTCGTGTTTATTGATGCCACTGTCAACACAAATTCAACACAAATGTGCAATATCCCAAGTTCTCAATCTCACCAATATCGATTTGCATGCTCAATAGCGCTCGCACATACTGACAATATGGGTGCAGAACGAGTAATCTAAATTAACGCCATTAAATTTGTACAGCCACGAAATTCCAGCGCCGGCTGCGCACGAAAAATACACATAGCGCCTGCGCCCGCTTTGGCAATGCCCCACCTCACTACTTGTCTGACCAACACTTCGTAGGCTGATAGTATGTATACCCAAACAGGTAGTACAAATGCAACATACGAATCACCCACCATCAACCACAACTTTGTCACCTGATAAATGGATTCAGCCAAACGCAGTCTTTTTTATGCCAAGCCTCAGAGAAAGCAGCTAGATCGAGGAGGGCATCGCTAGTGCCAGAATGAGTGCATGAGGATTCAAAAGCGCGAGTGGCCTTGAACCCTACACCCTAAACCCCAAGCCCTAATCCCCAATCCCTACACCCCAAGCCCTAAACCCAAAATTACAATACCTCGGCATCATCCAGTTCGCGCACCTGAGAAAGGGCAAAGCCGTCGCCTTCGTCAGCAAACATGTGGCGCGCGATGATGCTTGCGCGGTTGCGGACACGAGTCTACACAAAACCACCACAACCCACACCCTAACAGTGAAACTTGCAATGGACTTGACAGCCGGGTTACACCCCGCAGTGCTGTGCATCTTTTCACACTATACGGCTGCTGTGGCTGCCGCAACAGAGACGCATGCGAGAGGGTTAAACGTGCGACTGGGACTGGTACTGGGTGAGCAAGAATTGTTGGTGCATACTGTGTTGTCATGTACATATGGTCTGGAAATGTCTTTCGGGAGGAGCTTGCTAATACAACTTATTGCTTCTCACATTGCATGGCTCTTGGGAATAGTGTTGCCACTGCTGGCATCCAGCTTTCCTAGTTCTCATAACCGGTCTGATGCCTGCAGTGGTGTCCTTATGCTGATGATCTGTCATCAATTGAGGATTGAAAAAAGTGATGAACACAACATATTGCAGATCAACTTGCAGTTGCCATCTGAAAAAGAGCCCTTGAATTTGAGGATCCATTATTTTTAACGAACAGGGCCTCAGGAATAGGGCCTCAGTATATAACTTGCGCAAGCCAAAACTTTTGCTGATATCAATGAAAGGATCACCACTAAACATCTACATTTGTAAGAGGTAGGGGCGAACGCAGCATACTTGATCTGCTGATGATAGAGCAATTTCGGGCATTGGGCGTGGGAGGAGGTGGGTGTGCGAGCGCCTGCGCTCGCTCATCGTAGATCAACCCTCCACAAAGTCAGCAACAGCTGGTGTGCATGCGATTTTGGCTAAGTCCCATGCAACAGTGCAAACAACATCAAAGACCACCCAAGGGGAAAACGACGACACATTAAATGTGAACCTACTCGTGCTACTACCCTAAAAATCTGTCAGTCAGAAAATCATGGCCTGTGGTTGGCTCCCAAGGCGCACTCCCTTGGAGATCAACATAGCTTCTTCTGCTTCAAAAGGAAATGAAAACCAATTGTGATACTGGTATTTATGCATGTACCACAGCAGACAAATTGACCTTAATCAAACATATATGAAACATGGAAGCAGGTCTTCCGCAGCATGCCAAACAACCGAAATCTGGAGCAGGCCCAGCAGACAACCTACAGCAGCAATTCAAGTCTAGTGGATTGAGAGGATGCTTGAACTGGTTGCCATGCAACATGCGGCTACCACTCTGTCCCACAGTAGGACTCCCTGTAAGCTTCGGAAGTATTCAATATCAAGAAAACTACACGAGATCAAAAGTTCAAATACCCCGATTGCACAAAGCCCCTCAGCGCCTCCGACAGCATCAGCTGCTGAGGATGGACAGCGCCCAGTCCAAGCTGATGACCCCCCATCTCTACATGACGACCCATTCCTGAAATGCCGCCACGCACACACACACACACACATGGCCAAGCGATTCAATTCTCACTCCCGTTCCAAGAGAAGTTGCACAGCTGGATAATCTCCATACACTGCACGTTCGCTCAAGGTGTGATGAGATGTGGGACCTTTGTCTGATACATGTATCAGAAATAACAGGGTGATGGAAGGCAACTCCACACGCGGAGCAAAGCGCCTGCAGCACTCAACACTACTTGCGTGGGACTGATACATTCAGAATGAATGGTTTGGAGAAACGGGCACGCTGATGACACCTCAAGCACTCTGTTGAATGAAGACACCTGTGCCATGGTACACCTTCTGCACACCAAAACATGATTGTTTGAAAAGATAGATGTAAACGATATATACGAACAACTCTCTCTCAGTTTGCCATACACAGGATAGTACAAACATAGGAACGGACTATTGAATAGTGTGCAAGAGGGATATGCGTTGAACCTTATTTATCAACTTTTTTGTTTGCTGAGGAGCTTGCACACAACAGACAATAACCATTCACGCCATGCAACATATAGGTTTACTACACGATTCTGTGATCAAACGCCCGCTAAAAATTTGTAAGGGAATAGGAGTGGTATTTCAAGAAAGCCTGTATATACAAAAGATGGCAGGGTCAGCTTTCACAACCGAACACGAACATTGCAAGATATAACGACTGCTCTGCAGGCACACATTCAACATGGCCAATTTGTTTCCTCCCCAACATACTACACCCTTGCCATGGATCGCAGTGGACTAGGGGAGGCAGTATCTGATACTCTCAGAAACAATCTTCTGTTGATTTTTTTTGCAATAGGTTACATCAGGCAAGAAAGATCAGCCCTTTCAGCATCGACTTGGCATCAATTTGGGATTGCCTTGAAGTTCATGCTCCATACGAGATTCATTGTGGCTATTTAGCGCATCTACAGCAGCACAGGACGTCATACATGTATACACCATCCGAACAGATAATCCAAACATATTACAAAAATTCAGGTTTTCACGAAACCTTGAAATGCATATATTCAGCGAAGCAATAACTTGCAATTGGTATCAAACATCAAGACCCACTCAGTGGGAAGCTATGTCGACTGCATTACGTGCGTTAACCCGTCTCCCCAACCATGTGAATAAACACATCTGATAGTGTACGCTCGCATTCAATTGAAAACAGTAGAGTATATACCTCACAAACATGAATTTGCACTTACAATAAACGTCGAAAACACACATGCACACCGAAATTAATAATCACCCCTACATCTCAAACACGTGAGCTACTGCAAGAAATAAAAATGCTGGTGGTTGCGCCGGGAGCCACGCGCCTGGCATGGGTCCAGCAGCGTGAATGGCAGCGCGCGCAGCTGCAGCGTGCGTGTGGCGGGATGAGGGGCCTTGCAACCCAGGCAGTATTTGCGGGACGCCTGCAAACCATAAGGAGTGTTCCAATGGAGCACTTGATGTGTTGAGGTGATAGTCTTGTGGTCAGTCGACCTGCTGAGCCTGCATTGCGTTTCTTAGTACACATACATACACACACCTATATTCCCTGGTTGTGGCAACACAAGCTAACAGACTCTAGACCAGTACGCCCGATTCTACAGTAAACTATGTCTCTAAATTGCGGCCAGCACTGTTCAAGTAGTGTAGGGAACGTTTCCATGGATATGACGGTCAGGTGCATTTGCAAGTAATTACTGGCGTCCAACAGGCAGAGAGGATACTTGTAGCCAATACATTAGCGAGTGTGCGCAGCCTGTGAATGAGTTTCACAGTGCTTTGTGGAGGCCTTATTCTTCCTGGAAGAAGACACTCCTGAACAGGCACATGAGGTTGCTATGAAGAGAAACAACACATATGACAATTGCCTGGAAGATCTCTTTGTTGTCCATCGGGTGCTTTCTGTCCTCCGCCCAGAATAGCATCTGCAAGCTTTGCCTGCATACATGATCCCGACGCTCAGAGTCGATCCGAGATTCATCCGCAGAAATGTGGCTGCATGATTGCCAGCTTTGAGGCGGCATGTGTTGCGCAAAAAATATGAAGGTAGGGCTCAATTTTAATCGATACATCAACAATACGCTTCTGGAAACAAAAGCTCCAGGTTGCCCTCTGGGGAGCAAAACCATGATCTGCTGACACATGCAATTTGGAAATACACTTAACTATTGCACAAGTCCACTGGTGCAGCCATTCGAGAAGCTAGCGGTGGATGGCCTCGAGCATTTCCATCTTGACTATGATGGCCTTGAACGGATCATACAAAGCCTTTATCACAGACGCAGTATGTGAGAGCAAATTCCTTGCTTGTGGTACATCAAAACTTCCCCCTATTCCAGGCGCAAGTGGACATACTATAGCCCTTTAGCTTGAAATGTACTAATACCTGGTTTGTCCAGTGTTATTCAAAGACACGGAAATCTCAACAACAGCGACACTAAATGGTATATGGCAATTCGAAGTGTGCGGGCACGCAGTGTGCTATGTAGAAAATAACCCTGAAGCAACAGTACTCTCTGTGAGTACAAGTGTGCAACGAAATTGCGCCCACAACATGAGTGTATTTGCAAATTCATAAATACACGCCTTGGAAGCAGATTGTATCATGTCAATCTTTCTGCTACTGACATCGAGAATGTGCCATACTACGTGCTGCTAGTTTGGAGCAGCACAAATAAACTGCACCCCGCATAATCCCACACCGCTGTGGTCGAATGATAAACCAAGTCATACCGTGGACATAGACTCAATATTCCGTTCCTTTTTGAAGGCTTCTCAGATTGCTTCTGGGGACAATATGCTGACCAAAGGTAAACATGTCAGAAAATAAGAAATGATAGGTTTCAAGACTGAATCCGTTGAGCTAACTTGTAAGTGCATAGCTTGTTGTTTTGGCTGGCGTATGCACATACCATACGACTTGGAATGAGACAACACAGATGGACATGGGAGAAAGACGAGCACTTTCACGACACACATCTAGAAAGCACCGGACTGCAGGAAAAGTAGCGCCTTCGGTATATTGTGATTACTGCATAAACAGTGTACACATTATTCTCACAATCGATGATGATAAAGCATGCACGACGAAGCAACCCTGGTATAAAGGTATTCATGCATGAACAACCTCTTCTGTTTGACGATCTGTAGCTCTTTGGCGCTTGTGCATGAAAAGGATGTGTCCAGAGACAACAATGACAAAACTTGGAATAAAGGTTTCAGGTTATGAAATGACAATATTCAGACAAACATGAGTTTCACTATCCCATTCAACACTCAAACGAAACTTCAGCTCACAGCCTCAAGGTGCTGCTGCCTGTGTATCATGGAACAACATCAATTCAGGAGTATGACAAGGAAATCCTCTTTTGTTGTAGCAAATATGATTGAGGATGAAAGCTGACCAAATAGGATGTTCAATGAAATCTCGGATGCAGTTTACATGTGCAACACAAATTTTCATGGCTTGATTTTGAGAATTAGAAACAATACACAAACCATCAGTGGCATATGGTATGTCCGAGGCTCAGTAGCACCTTTCTAATACACGTGAAGACAAACAGCATTCACTTAAATATCATATTATGTTATGTTCGAACATCCCTTTTGCTTGAGATTTTGATGCGGTGTAGAATAAGCCTATGTTCCTGTTACCAAATGTTGATCATGAGACTTCAGCTAGAAGTACAGCATTTCAATGGTTGCTGCCCTTCTCAAAAACCCTGCCTGTTTCTTTAGGTGCCTTTAAAAAGTGCGGCATGCTATATCATTCTGTATTCAGATTTCGAAAACCAACCTTTAACGTTTGAACATGGTTATTCCCTGTCCAACAACATATCGTTGCTGTGAGGACCAACAAGCCGTCTGTCACTTCATGGAAAATTGCGCTCGCAATAAAGCACTTACCATGGGGTTGGCGCCCGAAGAAGACGCGCCCGATTGATCGGCGGGTGTACATCCTGCACCCACCACTACATCTCGCATGGACATTGGAACAGCTCACGCTCGTTTGTGCGAGTCCGTCACAAGCGAGGCTGCGGGGGCGTGTGTAAGCGCGTGCTTGGACGAGTGTACGAACATCGACACATCCTTGTTATGATTTATCCAATGATTGAATTGAACAAAGCCTGGATTGAACCCAATCAGCAGATTTTCAATGTGATTCCCGGATGATGTCATGCCTGATGGCCTAATTGGTACGGAGACCGCAAGGCAACTCGGAAAACCCGGGTTCGACCCCCGGCATGGGTATGCACTGCCTCGGCCGATAATTTCAGAATGTATAGGGCGATACTGGCTGGCGGGTCATCTTCGATAAGCGCTTGATATGCCAAACGCCAATACAAGCACCAATGAAAACTTGTAGTTCAAAGTTAATGTCTGGATTCTTCAATTGAACCAGATCCCGTATCACCAACAGGACCTGAGAACCCAACTCCATCTCATCCACCAACTTTGATGCTGATGGTTGCGGTGATAGGTAGAAAATGCAACTTTCGAACCACAACCTGTCATGATGGTTGCTCAGACGAGGAGTGCAATCAGTCGCGAAGATGACCCGCCAGCATCGCCATTAATAAACCATCGAGGCAGTACCCATGCTGGGGCTTAAAGACGGTATTGCGGTGTCAAGCCTGCCTCAAGACGACCTACTCACCAGGCCACCCACATGGCAAGACTCCATCGATTTCATGGCTTTCTGATCAATGCCTGCATAGGCTAATGAATTATCGAGTGACTATGCCGATAGCCGTGACTATACCACAGATCCTCGGCCGGGGCATGTTGGGGTCTAACTCGGCCTTAGATGTATCAAAGCTCTAGCAGGGTTGGGTGTCATCTTGGAGTAGCCAGGCTGAATGTAAACATGGGGACATGATCCTAACCACAAGGGCGGGGATCCATGTCAACTGAAACGCGCGCTAAGTTCCTTCCTTGCACAAGGTAACCTTCGAAATCCGTGTATCGAGTCAACATGCGGATTGCGTGGTCTAGGGGGGTATCTCACCACCTACGTCAAGAAAGTGCTGACCCGTGAAAATCCATGAAACAGACTCCTAGTCTGCATCATACAGTCGGTTGCCGGCTGAATATGTCTGAAGTCAGGTTACAATTCGTGCCATGAATCGGTGATTCCTGGGCAGATGATTCCATGTAGATCGTCGTCCAAGGCAGTGCCTTTCATGTTAATTGTTGATTGGTATGATCACTCCCCAATCGATGATGACCCGCCAAACGTAGGCTCTCGTAACCTCTTGATGTTTTTCATCCAGCATATCGTCCGCTATCATCTTCTCTCGACCTCCCGCTATACCTTCAGAATTAGGTGACATCAGTGATTCCTTAAGCAGATATTCAAGTAAACTCAATTTGATTGGAAACTCAGACTCAATGTGCCCAGCCTCATTCACTGCAGCGAGATGTTGTGAACTAGGGCTACACACCGTGAGACACCTCCAATGAGAAAAGATCCTTGTATTGTCCTCGCAATATTTGTGAGGCAATTCATCTTTCCACAAAATACAAGCGCCCTGAAGACAGATGTACAAGATGAGAGGCAAAACTCGCTGCACTACCATCGTCATTTCACGAATTGCCGTTCCTTGTGCTATTCAACATACTTCCTACAGGAAGGCCACATGCACTAATTGATATGAGCATGGACACATGGTACGAGGAAAGCACGAGCCACCCTTAAACATATGGATCGGGCACAAGACCTAAGCTGTGCTTGTAGGAGCAAGTTGGAAAACCATTTCAGAAATTGTCGGAAAGAACAATTTCAAAATCACAGGCTACCACAGAATCCAGACGCTGAAAGCCTATTTCTCGGTTGTTGCTTCTGGCTCTGTTGTGACCTGATTCATTTCAACTTCCTGAGTTTCGACAGCTGCAGTATGAGATGTATCGGTCGGCGCTGCTTCTGTTTCTTGAACTTTTGCTTCTGTCATTTCCTTATCCGGAGCGCCTTCAGCATGTCCTGAGATGCACCTCCGTAACCCTACATATTCAGATATCAACAGGAAAGATTTTTGGGCAATTCCAAACAAAAACACCCAGCAACACTCTTGAGTGAAGAAGTAACGATTTGTGGTTGTGCACATTTCAACATGCGGAGCAAAGGACTGGAGGATGCGAATCGAGGCTGTGCAGAGTACTCAGGAATTAGTGAGATAGTTATGTATACATGATGACGGTCATCCGTGTTTTGATCGTCCTGTTCAGCTGTGACAAATCGCACACACAATCAAGCACAATGCAAACATACAACGTGCCCACACCTGTGGCATCTGTGGCAGGGTCAGGATCAGGTTTGTCCTGTACATCCTTCATCTCCTCGTCCTCAAGTTTTTTCCCTACACAAACTTGAACACTGTTTCTCAATTTACAATGGGACAGGAAGAAAGTTGGCACTGACAATGAACCATCCCATTGCACACGCATGATTGTTGTTACGGCACATGCGGTCGCATATCCTGCTGAACACTCTAGCAATGACTGAACACAAGTCCGCGGTTCAAACATATGATTGACACTGGCACAACCAATGTTTTATGGTGAAAAACTTTGCATGCGATTCAAACAAGCCGGTCCCAGACCCAAAAAACACTGCATAACATCAGATCATCATGACATTTAGGATTGTAATTGAAAATTACACACCATCGCTCGTATCCATTTTGGGATCCCCTGCACTGACTTCACTCGACTTGGGAGCTTCGTCGTTCAAACCAGAATCAATCTTCATACCTGCCGAAACCGGAAAAAATCAACAAACAAATAATTCGTTGAACATCAATTGTCGAGCACACTGATCGCAAAAACCACCATTCCAAAGTCCTGTTCTCGAGTTTGAGGTTCAAAATGACAGTAGCATAGCAACCATTTGATGGGTCAAAGACATGAGTGAATCTCAAATACTGTAACTGGGTACATTGTCATGATGGACCACCATGACCAGAAATGGCTTTGCACCACATGGGTGAAAACACACACCCTCGCTTGTATCCGCTTCGGTTTCGTCTGCACACGCCTCAGTCGACTTGGGAGCCTCGCCCTTCTCTCCAGAATCATTCAAACCTACACCCACCAGGCATATAGTTTAGAGTGTAGAACACACTGACAATTGATATTCCTGGAACCTCGTTCATAATGTAAGGCTACCATTTCACAGTGGCGATGTTCTTTAGCTTCACAGTGTGCAGTGGATTCAAATCCTTGAGTTGCTGATCGTCAAGAAAGGAATCTATGAACGACAACCATGCACTCATACCGATATCTGTTTTAAGGTCATCTGTAGGGACTTCACTCGACTTGGGGGCATCATCCTTCATTGCAGAATCGTTCTTCACACCTACACAGGTCCAAAACCAGTTGTTAGTCCTATCATTGCATGACGCTCTGATTGATTGCTTGAACACACATCAAGACCAAGTATGATGTTGAATCGAGGTTAATCATATTGCACTTCAACTCACCGATCACTTGCCTTCACCTGCAAACTGGTCGACAATGTGAAGCTCGAACTCACAGCAGGACTACAATTCGATAGTGTCAAGAAATGACTACATGCTGCAATTGTACACCAAGGTACATCACAACAAAATACTTGTTCGACCAGATGTCTAGAGGAGAACACACCCTTGCTGATTTCTACTTTGGGCGCCTCATCCTTCACACCTGACTCCTTGCTTGTTTTCACAACCTGTATTGCACCCCAAGTTAGGTGGTTGCAGATGGGAGACAAGGTTCCATTGAAGAAGAATGGGTGAGATTCTGATCAAATCGATACTGTTCCCGGTATCTTCATTAAATGAAATTGTACCTTGCGTCAATGTTTAAGCCGGGAAAATGGCACAACCTTGCACATTTGATGCACCTGATAAAAATCGCGCAGAACCTTCAATTCTGTCACACAGGACAACACAGGTCCCAGGTTGGGAAATATAGCGAAAACAGGCCTTCTTGTTCACATTGAGCGAATTCGTACAGCACAGAACACTGTGATTGCGTAGAGCCAGAGTGTCACCGCATGGTAGCTTGGATACTCCAGAAAATGACCTGAGCACTGTTGCATATATTCCCAGGTGGATAGATGATAACACCTTCTTTGGGTTCTGAGCGGGCTTGCTTGTTTTCTCGAGCTTGTGCGCCGTTATAGCCTGACGATGAGCGTCGAGCTCCTGCAGCACATCCTTCTCTGGGCGGTAAATGAGATCATTTATTCGCCAAAGTTGCAGTGTACCCCCTCCATTCTCATCAGAACCGCTACTGTCGTCGGATACACTCATCATTGTCCACTCCTCTGCCGGATTCCAGTGCGCGTCCTCCACCTGAAAATTGCACACGCCAGGTGTTCACAATACACATTCGAACACATACCCCATGCGCCGCTTGCCGCGAGATCAGGAATCATATGTGGCAGTGATTCCGGGAGGGCTGCATTGTCATTTTACTCTGTAGCGGCCAAAAACGCGACACGTTGAGACGTTGGTCCTAAGAATGGATCTCCTCAAGCCATAAGCGACCAGCCTCCTGCATCCTGGTTGCTATCCCTGCAAGCTCATCGCCCTGGCAGCGCGTTCTCGACATCACGCGGATGGAAGAGCTTGACATGTGATGACAACCGCGCAACGTACAAGTCGAGAGCCTGGACGCTTTGCTGACAAAAAATTCATCGAGCAACCCTAGCTTCATCGACTATGACAGGACTCCAGGCCACAACAACACAGTATCTGGGAACACGGAGGTGATTCCTATGTGAGCACGCCAATCTGGTTCCAGGAGCAAAACCTGAGGCACAGAACCATCTGCAGACAAACACGGACCCGGAATCAAAGACTGTTGCAAAGCAACAAAACAAATTTCCCTGTGTTCTGATAACCAGAGTATGCAATTCAACAATGGATGCTGGCTTCAGACCACAAGCAGGCCCTCACAGCGTATCGGTGGCCAGCGTGCTGGAATATCAGCTCCGGAGGTCCGTACTTACGCTCGTCAACGCTCTGCCTGGCACCAAACCTGCAAATCAACCGTCAATATCTGTAAATCCATGCACCATTGTGGAAACCTGGATGAGGCTTCAAACGCCCTCCTCGCTCGTATTTCTCATCTAAACATCAAGACCGTGCAAAGAGCCTTCTACCAACACCGTTGAAACGTACGAAACCATCAACGATTGTTTAAGGTGCACAAAGGTATGCGATATGCACAAATATTGTCCGCCACGAATCATTAGCATACGTACATACCACTTTCTTATCAAAGTGCATCACATGCATCGCTACAGTTGACGGAACTTGTTCGCATTTACAAGCAAGGACCAATCAGGGGCTGGTACCTATTGCAGTCCCAAACGTTCACCCGCTTATCTGCAGACGAGCTTGCAAGAATGCCCTTATGGTGCTGATGGCAAATCCCCAAACGGTGCATGCGATTAACGGCACTCGTTCTGTTGTGTAAAAGTATGAACAAGAAACAGAATAATGGTGCAAACAAAAGATATCTCATGTGGAGTCACGCAAAATTATTCAATGCAATGGCATTTTGGACGAAAACGAAAACGTGCCACCTCGACAATGAATAGATCCTTGTGAAATATAGCCTGGCTTATAACAAACAACATACAAATTGAATAGCAAAGCATTCATGGGCAGAGCTATCAGTGCAGCAATGCTGCAACACTTCTGTAGCCCGTTTTACATGACATTTACATCATTGTGTACGATCCAACGATAAATCACAATCATGCACAATTCAACCCCCAGGGTTGATGCCAATCCATCCACAGTGATTACAACACACATTAATACATGCCATACGAGAAGAAGTCGGGAGAATAGCATTGTCGTGCAAGACAACTGGCGGTTGTTGAAGAAAAGCAAACTGAAATAAGCAGCTTTTGGTCCTACACGCACCGGGCTCCATTCAACTGTCTTCAACTCCTCGCTGTGGGAGTTAAGCACTTGCAATGGGGTGTTGCCTGGGCTAAGTTTCAGCTTGCGTCGGTCCCAAAGCTTCATACTTGAATCGGCTGACCTGCAATCACAAATCATGCCAGAATCAATTCATGAACCACACATTCAAAATTCTTGAGAGGGTTTACTAGATAATTTGAACTATGTGTTATCAGCAGGCAAAATATTTCACAGATGCTTCGTGAAGTCAGTCTGGAAAAGTGTGCAACGATAGTCTTCTATCAGCTTATCCCAAATTGATCATGTTTCAGATGCATGAAACTACACTACCCAGCTGGCCCCATCAGGTGTGATCCTGTTAGGCCTGTACACGAAAACAAAATGCAGTTCATCATTGGTACACAGTATCATGTACAAAGAATATGACATGAGTCCTGGTGTTGTAGCCAGTTTACTGAATCAGGACAACCCAACCAAGTGGTTGCTGGAGCGAGCGCATCGGCAGGATAAGTGTCCTGCGTCATCAGAGACTACAACCTTGGAATCTGCCTCTCAAGATCTCACGCGTTCATATTCAACAATACATTTGAATGCCAACGTACCCTGTGACAATCATGTTTTCATCGAAAGGGCTCCAGTCCACACAGTGCACGTCCTTGTTGTGCGCCTTCAAAACCTGGTGTCCGGCAGAGTTCTCCCATAACTTCCACATACACAATGGGACATCAACCCTCACCGCTAGGAAGCAGCTGCTGCAGCACGTCGCTCCAGGAGCATAAGCAGTTCAGATAACGTCGATTGTTCGGGAGAAAAATTGAACCTCCCCATAGATGGCATTTCATAGTCCGAGACCTTTCTTATCAGTCGATATAGGGTAGTATGTGACGATTCTGCACTATATGAAGGTGTACGTTGAGATAAATATACACTATAGGTCATGTTGACAGTGCACAGGAACGTCTGTTGGTCTTCTGACATTGCCCACTCACCAACACACCGAAATGCTAGGTTCTTCCACAGTCATACGCAATGCCTAGCCTATGTGCTGTGAGTCAGTCTCAGCACAATTGCGTCACGAAGATGATGCAAACTTGTACAAGCGGTTGTTTCCCCACGAAATGTTCCTTGAATCAAAGGCGAAACACATTTCCAGTTTGAAGCTGCTCATTCAGGGCATGCCATTGCCGTTGGCAGTCTCGATTGCATCTGCATCAATGTTGTGG
>NHOP01000239.1:0-17287 GCA_018697155.1 Pyramimonas parkeae | reverse complement strand
AACCACTCACATATTCCTGGCCAGCACCGTCTGTCTGAACATCGGTGAACGCACCTGCAGTTCTCCTGGTCGATGATCGTAAGTTGTCCAATCCGAAGATGAACAAGCAAATGCATTTTCAGGTTTCGCGCACACATGGAATCATTTCTAGAACCTGAGCATATACTTGTGGGGTTATGAAACCAGACAACGCACTACCTCTGCAAGGCATCAATGAAAAGACAAACTTGACCCATGCATCAACAACATGAAGGCCTTGGTCACAGCGGGGAAGATACACTATATGTTCTTCTCGTGCAAAGCCCAAGAGAATAGTGTTGTTCAGTTTTCAAGAATGTCAATTTTCGTCCATATTCCTATAACAATGGAGATGTGCATGTGCAGCACTATTTATGAAACTGCAGATGAAAGCCACTTTATTAGTTTGAAGAGATTGCCACCAAAGCAAACAACACTTTGGCAATATTTTCAATGGCATATGTTGCTTCAGACGGTCGCTGTTGTTAGACACTCATTTATCCCAGGTGGCATCATATCATGTATTGCATCATGAACGATTCACTGGCAACTGAGTTTGTTGGGATGGGATTTGTCGACCTCTGTGCACTTGATTAGACCCAAGTCCCTGCAATGGCATTAATCCCTCTCTTGCGGTGCGTGCTTCCAGCAACCACGCTGGCTTCGAGTGGCGAGCGCCATGGCCCCATTGCGAAGTCAATCCCCTGCATTCTGCGGCATAGATTCTGTTTCCCATTTCTTTTGCTGCCCCTTCTGCCTGATATTCCTCTCCTTGCGTGTCTGCTCTGCTGCCTGCAGCGGTTGTGCTTGTGGGGCTGGACCACGCGGGAGACTTCCGCGGCCTCGACTACCTCCCTGCCCCGCCCGGCGCCGGAGTCGGGGACATCTTCCCAGAACACGACGCGGCCCCTGGGGGCGGGGTGCACCACTACCTTGCCCGCCTCGTGGACGTCATCATGCCTGCGTGCTCTCAAAGATACGGCTGGTGCGAGGCGAATTCACATAACCGCCTGAACACAGCGTTTGCGCTGCGCGTCTGCGAGAGAATCTGCCACAGTTTTTCTGCTCTGCAGGAGTTGGTCCGTGACAGCCCTGGAGTTGTCAAACAATTCCCCTACCACTATTGTAGAGATTGGGCTCCTTGGTTTGAAATAATTGATTTTGTTGCCGCAGCATCCGGCTTACCACTCACACCATCTGGTTGTGTTCACATCTAGCTCCAGTTTTCCCTGCCCAGCCAACTACCAAGCTCTTGCGCGCTGAGCTAGCTCGCGGGCATGGCTTGCAGCGCACGCGCAGGCAACAGGGTGTTCTTCGGAGGCTCCTCCTTCGGAGGCATTGCCGCCATATGCGCAGGCATGAAGTACCCGGAAGTGTTTGGGGGACTGCTGGTGGAGTCGCCTTCCTTGTGGATGGCCAAAGGCGAGGTGCTGCTGAGCGTAGCGTCCCATGCATCTGGGAGGGTACCTGCGCGCCTGACTGTGGGATTTGGCGGGCGGGAGCACAGCAACGAGCCCCAGGCCCCCGCCAGCGAGTCTGACGGCAAGATGGTGGAATACGTGCGCCCCAGCTAACATCCTCCCACCCAAGCAATCCAAATAAGTGCTAAGGACCAAGGTCGTACACACGGTAGTTGTAGACATGAAGTGCGCTAACCAAATGCTCAATTTATGAAATTGTGGGCTCGACTCAAAGATGGCGGCGGAGCAAGGGGCTGTGCTATGCAGTGACGTGGATGCAGGGCTGGCATAGAAGTGTTCCCTCACTGTCGGCAAACTCGGCATGCGAACATGGGCATACTCTCTCCATGTCAAAATTCAAAGTCGATACCCCTGAAATCCCTCCGCAAATGCATTTTCGGTAAACACGTTCTCCTACGTCAGGGATCCAACCCTATGGTGAAAAGATACCCGAACCATCCCACCAATCAATACTGTCAGCTTGCAGTTGTCCGAGACGTCTGCATCGGGTTCTAGCGCGTGGCTAGAGTCCCGTCTGTGACAAAGGATGCAAAATCGACCGTTTCCCCTTTAGCGTGAGGCTATCTTTGCCGGCACACACACATTGGTTCACGTACAGACACACGGTGTTATGGCGCTTCACAGGCGGATACCTACGTGGAGCTGATCAGGGAGCGCGGCGACGTGGACGTGCAGTTCGTGACGGACCCGCAGGCCACTCACTCCGAGGAGGCGTGGGCACAGCGGTTGCCGGGCCACATCGAGTTCCTACTAGCACCCCTCCTCGATCCTGTCAATGGCAATCACAACAGCAATGCCGGAGCCCAGTGCGTGTTGGAGGATGTGGTTTCAAAGCCCGAGATTGTGCTCGCAACTGGCACCAAGGAGGAGGCGGCTGCGGCCATGGCGGCTGCGGAGGCAGTGTCCATGTCGTACCAAAAGAGGGAGGTTGAGAGTGAGGACACTCTTGCCTGGACCGCGGAGGAGGCGGCACACTTCGCTGGCAACGTGCAAGACGCGCCGTTCTGCTGCCGGCCGTATGTGAGTGTCCTGCTTGCTCTGCTTTTCGCGCAGGGGAGCAAGCCACTACTAGAGGATGTATGAATTGCCACACAAACACGGGCAAAATCGATATGGTATCAAGGAGAAGTTTAATGTCAAGGTCTCTAAATGGAAAGGTAGTGCCAACCGTGCCATTGAGCGCTGTTTGGACGTTATCACGATTGATAATAGCACTTGGGGTAGTTGTTCTTATTGTCCTAGTATGAGTGCTGAAAGGGAATTTGTCAGAATACTGACATGTTGGATTTGCACTTTGGCTGCGGTACTTGCAGCCGCTTGCTCCAGGCCAAAAAGGGGTGGTGTATCTGAACAAAGCAAAGTCCATGCTGGGACACGCAAACACGCTCAGAATGGTTGGCGCTTACAACAGCTGGCAGGTGCGCAAAGTCGATCCTTGCACTGTTCTGGTATGGGGCTGGTTGCCTTGGTATGACCGCAACGTTCAAAATATGATACGCAACAAATGAAATCATCCCTGAACTAGTTAATGCAGACCCAACCAAGTATGCATATTTTGGGATGCTTGAATCGTGCGCTAGATGAATGGATGATTTCTTGATTTTCGTTATCAATAGGCTTGGGCACCATGTGTCATTGCATCCCATAGATGCTTGTGCGTAAGCATCCTCAATACATCATTGTAAGTATTGCCATCATGCTAGTATTTCTGACTGTGGGTTGTGTATGGTATGTATGAAATCCAACCAACAGATTGGGGCATTTGATGTAGAGATGGTGGAGTGCGACCTTCCCAATGTGGGCGGGGCGGACTGGCGCGCAGCTGTGGTGGACGTCCCGGCTGAGGCCATTCAGATGAATTTCTGCTTCAGCAACGAGCACAATCAATGGGATAACAACGACGAAGAAAACTATATTATCAATGTAGAGGACCCAGCAATTCGTGCTCCCATCCCTCAGCAAGACAAGGACGCGCTAGATGCAAGGGCTGTTGAGGTGCGAGGAATAGGTTGGCAGAGTGCTTTCCAACCTTTGAACTCCTACATGGATCATTCCTGGAAGCTTGCAACCCGCTGTGTGTCGGTGGAAGTGAGCATTGGAGCAAGATTCCATCTTGCAGCAATGAGTGGCCCTTCACCATGATACTGTACAAGTGCAGCGCGTGCTTGTTCCACGCGTCGGATAGAACAGATCTGATAAATGTGCCCAACGTTTGTTTTCATGTGGGCCTGCAGTTGGTGGGAGGGAAGGGAGAGTCATTGTTCTTTACTTGCCCCGAGCCCCTAGTACCTGGCCAGCCTGGTGCAGTGTACTTCAACAAGAAGAAAAGCTGGACGTTAAAGGACTCATCGGTTCGGGTATGCACAATACTCCCACAACAGCTACCCACAACGGCAGGGTGGAACTCGTGGATCTGCAATGCCATGCTTGTCTGATGGAGTGCTGACCGTTCTTGTTCGAGCCTCCACTTGAAATACAAGTCTTTATGCATATTTTCTCGACGCTTGTCTACGCCCTGCATAGTTATTCACCTTCCAATTGGGATTCTCAAAATTATGCAACTCTGCAGTTCTTTGGCGGCTTCAACAGCTGGAGCCTGGGAACAGTCGAGAACCTGATGGACGTCACCCCAGGCATGCCTCAAGGTTGGGATGTGGAGTGGTTGAACTCGAAGTTCAACGTGCCTGAGGGTGCTTTCGACTTCAGCTTGGCCTTTTCAAACGAGGAACAAACAGTGTTTGACAACAACGACGACAATGACTACGTGGCCAGGGTGGGTTAATTTCACATGTCTCAGTATGCTCCAGCCCTTGCCCTCGTATGGACACCTGTGAGGACGCAACCTGAAGATCATGGCTGATGTTTGCATACCATCTCATCTGGATCCTGTGAGACTTTATCCTATTTTCATTCATTTTCCCTCTTTTCATTTTTTCTTCTGTTCGTTCTCTTGATTGTGCTGAGCAGCTGTTCTTGTTGTTTTGATGCTCGTCGTCCGAGTCAACCACGGTTGTACATGAAGCGTTGTGTCGTCTACCAATCTGCAGGTTGCTTCGAAGCAGACCCGCCCTCCACGCACCATTAAAGAGATTGAGTCGTACGAGCACGCTGGTGGCCTCATGGAGATTGTACGCTTGGACGCGCGCCCCGGCGCCAGCCGCAGGTCCAAGTGGAAGGAGGAGCGCATGATTCGTGTGTGGACGCCCCCAGGATACAATGCAGAGCACTACAAGAACTCGGAGCATGGCATACCCGTGTTGTTCATGAACGACGGCAAGAATCTTTACGAGGACTGGCTAGCGCATCAAGGGGTATCGTGGAACGCAGGGCATTGCGCGGCGGGGCTCATCGCCAGCGGCGCCCTCCCTCCGTTCATGATTGTTGGCATAGACTCCCCTGGGCCCTTCCGATCTCAGTGCTATCTTCCATGGCCTCCGGGAGAGGGCAAGTGGGGGCACCGCCCGGATGCAGCGCGCTGGCCCGGTGGCGATGCCATGCCGTACATGGAGCGCGTCACCCAGGAGCTCATCCCTCTAGTTGAGAGTCATTGGGGAGGATCTTCCAACCCTGACCTGCGGTGCTTTGGCGGGGCCTCATTCGGGGGGGTGTGCGCACTCTTCGCATCCATGCACTTCAACGAGTACTTTACATCCTTCCTCTGCGAGAGCCCGTCGCTGTGGTCCCAGGAGGGCAAGTTCCTCGGCGACATGTACCACCATAAGGGGAGTTTCGGCAAGCGCATGTTTTTGGGAGTGGGCACCAGGGAGCACTCGTACAACCACGACGAGTGGCTTGAGATTGACCACTTGATCCTTGGATATGTAAGTGTCCTTAATTATGAAATTTTTGGTCTCTTTTGTACATGTTGTCTGTTTTATGTTTGCGCACATTGTTTTTCCGTTATATGTTTTTGATGTCCGATAAATGCTAAAAAAAAAGAAACACAGATGCTTGGCAGGGCTTCGTTCCAACAAAAGCCCTGCCATGCATCAGTGTTTCTTATGTGTAGGTGTCATTCATTTATCTGGGCAACTTCCTCACTAGATTCGAGTTTCAATTTGGTGTATTCAAAGCCCTAATAAGAGTTAATGTATCTTCATATATGCATATACTTTATTTTGTATGAGTTGCATTTGTGCGGAGCACAGTGATAGTCCACAAAATGTCCGTCCAACTTGCAAGCATTTTGTGTATCTGCTCATTTTGGATGTTTGCGACTGTATGCCTGCGCAGGCTCAGGAGGCCAACCGGATTCTGGAAGACCGAGGTGTGCATGCGCACACAGGGAACTTGGCTTTTCAAGTAGACGAGGGAGCAGGTCACGTGGAAGGTGCCTGGGGGCACCGTCTAGGGGGGTCCCTTCAATTCTTATGCAAACATTGGTGGTCGTATTTCCAATAGAGTGCGAAGCGCCATGGGTAGCCTATGAGCGCAAATCGTTTCAGGGCAGTTGCTAGTCATATATACAATTTGATCTTGTTGCAGTGACCAGATACCCTGCTTTCTTGGCAAATATATCAAGTTAAGACATGCGTCTCACAACTTAACCACTTTGTAAGTTATTGTTTCGATTACTTGGATCGGAGACCATTACCACGTAAACATAGCTTACACAAATTTAGATCTTTACAAGTACCCTAAAAGTGCAGTCGTGAATGAATTATCCTCACTTTCTCACCATACTTCCTTGCAAATACGATCAAGTTAACAGACAACAGGTGCATTGTCAGAATACTCTCGAAATTATCTTACCTGCCAATCGGCTCTATCTACAAGTCCAGACAGCCTTCTCGTCCTGCTGCGATCTACTACCATTGAAGCCTGTTTAATTATTGAATCTGCAGTTGCCCCAGAGGATCCGGAAGTTGTAAGATCAAAGTGCGTTTCAGGGATCTCTGTTCGTTCGCATGAGGACTTCTGGTCTTGAGAGTGGTGCACCACCATCCCTGGATCGATGTGGACGTCTTCGTTGCATGAGGCAGATTGAAATCCCCCAAGTTGTTGATGCAACGATGCTATCTGGTCTAGCAACGCGGCTTCTCGTAGCTGAAAAGTTGTGCTTTGTCTGCACGAGTCACAGAAGCCAATGCGGACGCACTTTGTTGTCAGCACCAGGAAACGCAAAGCTGATTTCATCTGACTCACGACATTTTTCAGGTGAAATGGTCTGAAGCCATACTAAAACAAGCTGTTGATCGCATTACAAATACATCATGAGTCCGCAAACCCCATGCTGCAGAAGTGATTTGACCTGGGGCGATGTTCAGGTGTATATTGTTGTTTTTCAAAAAACCAAGTGCACTCAAGAGTATATCCAAACATACTGAACATGACCCAACCGACTCACGCATACCGAACCAAGGATGCATCAAGTGCTTTTCTGGTGTCAGCCTCCCCAGTTGCTTCATTCTGTGACATGGCCAACAACCAACATTTGATACCAGCAGGTCAGTCCATCGGAAATCATATCACGTACAGCACGGGATATCGATGTTTGCTTCCAATCCATGAAAAGTACACTCTAGTCTGCACAATCAACCATCTACATGCACCTTTCTTAGACAGGCATTATTCCACTTGTCTTGCATTAGCGCAGAATTCAGATTCTTATGCAACGAGTTGGTTTCAGATACAAAACTTCAGAACACTTGGAGAATGCACTCCTAAAACACGTCGGATGGTACGGTGGATTCACACGCATCATACAACGGTATATGGTGTCAGGTTTGCCCTTGATGGGTTTGGTGCGTAGTCTCCGCTCATCGCATTAGGGTGAGCCCCACACACTGACCTGATAGCGCTTTGCCAAGCGGTCGGCACAAGCTAGTCTCTCCTCCGCATCCTCAGCCTTCAACTCTGCAGCTTGAGTCCGCTGGCGTTGATCTGCGAGATGGCGAGCAGAACACAGTGTATGGGGCAACGCACTATGAGGTTCATTTTCGCAACCAATATCCCTGCTCGCAATTCAATGAAAATTGTGCGCTTCAATGAAGAAGCGCAAGAATCGAATGAAGAAGCGCACGGCTGTCTCGGTGGCTTTTGCGCGTTTGATACTGATACAAACATGTTCAGCCTGAGAACATAATCGACCTTAAACTTACTTTATCCACAGTGCGACGTACTCACACTAGCACATTAATTGTTGTGTGTCATGCACAACGAATACACAAATTTGAAAGCATCTCTCACCTCCCAGAATCCTAAACAACTGTCACATGCTAAATGGAATGAATTAAGGTAGAATGAAAACACTATCGAAGATAGTACCAGCACCATTGCGAAGCGACGGACTTACTGACGACGCGGACATTTGGACGACAAGTTTGCAGTACTCTTCCGATGCTTGTACTATCCCTGCATGTATCATTCAAAAGTCGAAGTCATTTCAAATGCCAATGCACAAGGTTGGTAAGTGATCCCACAATAATAAGTATTGAATGTCAAATGCGAGAACCTCAGTGAGTTAACCACAAACCTATTGACGCAGCACATTTGTGTTAACTCACCTACTAGCGCTTCTTTTGCCTGCCTCAGATCCTCCATAAGTTGGCTGTTCTGCAATGCGACAGACTGTTTGTACGAGTGCGCTTTCTCTAGGTTGACCAGCTCTACACGCATCTTCAATTCAACTTCCTGCCGGTTCGCCACTTCGGCTGTGTGCACGCCAAAAAAATATGTGGAAGTGCTCCATGAGCAAGTGGAGAGCTGAAAATCTGGTTTACATTTGTTCACATTTATCAAGACAGAAGGAGCACAGTTTGCATTCGCTGTTCAGTTCCACAAGAATGTCGGGAAGTTGCCCGTAATGCATATAGCAACCACAATAAACGCCCTGGTACTCGCTTTTTCTGAACCTATATTTGTATGTGCAGAACTAACCAAATGTTCGTTTAAAACAGCGATGCCGGAACATGATCCAAAAGTTTCGTGCAACACGTTCCAATGAAAATGCTGAAAAATGAAGCAATCATCAAGTCCTTTTAACAGTTCTTGACAAATGTGTGCTCATGTTGACACAGATGCCTACCTTGAAGATCAGCTTTCAATTGGGATACTTCGGCATTGGCTGCAGCAAGCTCATTAGCTGTGCTGGCCAGCTGTCCGCGAAGCTGACTGACCTCCTTCTGCAACTGATCTCCAGCCTAGGCGCAGCAACCCAATAAAGTCCACTCATGTTTTAATTGCACATTCTAAGTGGAAGTTTGTTACAAAAAAACGCATCAAGGGGATGTATGGATCAAAACAATCACCGTTCTGACCATCATCCACAGGAATCCATAGCCCGCCATTTCCAAAAAGACGCATCCTGTCCTTGTCATTCAGGCATGTTTCGGTCCTACACTTCACCCAGAAATCCTCATACTAAGCACCCATTATTGTCACAAATCCCTCGCGGTTCATGCACAAACATTCAAGTTACGCTCGTGCATGATGATTCCAGATGATGGTCGTGTCGTCAATCCAAGCGAGTCACATACACCGGCATTGCGCACTTGCATGTGTGCTTACACCCACGTACGCCCTACCCCAGGCCGTCCGTCGCACCTGTGAGGTCTGCATGCTGCGCCGGTGCAGGCTCTTCTCTTGAGCAGCCCACCCGCTCTCCTTCTCTCTGATTTTTTTCTCGCGCATCATGAGCTGCTTGTCCTTCTGCATCATCAGCTCCTTCGCCCGCGCTGCCTCCTTGTCTGCCGTCTCTTTGGCTGTGCGCAGCGTTGCCACCTGCCTCTTGAGCTCCACAATGTCCTCAGACAGAGCCAGACAGCTCTCGCACACGCTCGGGGCCGCGTCGCCGCCTTCGGGCGCGCTGGAGACGGCGCCCGTCAGAGGAGTACTGTCTGGCAGGGAGGCCTGCCTAGCTGCCACGGCTGCAGAGTCAAAAACCCAGAGTAACGGATGGTGGGAAAGGAAGGAAGGGAAAGCCGTCAGGCCCATAATCAGGACCAAGTGAATAAGCGCTAGGCGTTGCAGACACCGGACGGATTCCAACAACAAGTTGACACTTCCCAATAAGGGATGTTGCATGGTTTTGTTCTTGTACCACATTGACATTGCACACCAAACATGCATACTGATATATGCACATATACTTGTAGCGGGAAAGTGTGCGTCCGTCCCGATGAACTACATTTGAATGCTATCTTGAGACAATGGAAATTAGTGGTCTTCTCACAAGGTTCATCTTCCCGCTCATTGGGGTCCATAATTCTATCCAAAATGTTTGATAATGTTCATTAAACATGCATGCCTCCAAGTTTGCAATTGCTCAAACTATCCAACAGGTTACAGAATCGGTACGCACAGAACACAAGGGCTGTGAAACTGGTATGCGACTGCATAGGAAACTCAAACCTTGTTTGTTTTGATCAGCACACCATTGCAATGGGGATAACGAGATACGATGATATTTTCTCTTTGGATGCGATGATATGTGTTTGGACTTGATGCGTAGGGTGTTGAAGGTAGATTAAACCGCAGGATGTAGCGTGTGTATCCATTGACACGGCTTCCCGCACAGGAAGCAAGGGGTGATGTTCATACTCTGACACACAATGCGGTGCACGTCAGAGAGGAAATATGCGCCTTGCATGCTGATATGTTGTTTTTCAATGATAGGCACACCCACCGTTGCTGAACGCTGTTCCCATGTCTACATTTCCGTTGTCCAGGTCCTGCACGGCAATCAATCTCAAATAATTGTAACAAAATGGTGGGACGGGACAAATCAATGATGGTCTATTCAAATGTTTGCCTCCATTTCAAGCTTGAAGTCACTGGTCAAATAGCAGGGCTATTTGTAGCCCTGCTAACATGGCATGAAGAGCTAGTTATGATCAAGCATCATATGGGATGTCTGAATTATTGGATATTTCCTGTAACAACCAGAAAAAATGATTCAAACTTACTGACATATTCGAAGTTTTCCATGGGTATGGGTCGGTGTAGAGCATCGTTCCGGAAAATGGAAGCACATTGACACAATCCTTGTAAGAAGTGTCCAATACAAATATCAGTCGGATCTCACTCACAGCGCAGAGTTTCATCCAACAAGCAATTCCTGCAAATATAGCACAGATGCGCCGGCGAAAAAATTCGTTGACAAAAAATCTTAAGTTAAGGAAACTTGAATCCAACTACACTGCGCAATTACATGCAGAATCGAGGTCCAAATACACGGGGATGGAACTGCGTAGTTTCCCTGGGCGCAGAGCACGAGACCAGGTACATCACAGAACAGTGAAGAGGTGGCATTCTGTTTCCAGCCCCCAGCATGGTAACCACAGAGTTTCTACGGATCGATGCCCTACGACAGCATAGAACAGATTGATTGTTGCAATAAAAAAATTGTGCCCAAACAACGGAAAGCTTGCAACGTTCAATGAATTCCCCAGTCAGATCTAAGTCACAATTGAGCTGGTCGTATGTGCGCATATTGCGCCTTCTCAAGAGATCTGTACTCTAGCGTAACCTTGTTTCGTTTACAGCTGGAGTACAGCGCTTCAGATGGCTGCTCATTCAAGGGAAGTGGAAATGTTATGCATTTTTATTTCAACAGAAAGTCTGGTGAAACACTCAAACGCTTTTTGGTTTGAACTTTGAACGACTCCACCATTGCAGACTCAGAATGAAACTGTTCACAGGCTGTTAACGCGAAGATCAACGAAAGCATGCGCACGTCCCACCTGGAGATACGCGAGCACGGAGAAGGTGCCCTTGACGCAAACCTGGAACATAGCAAATCCCAACAGCAACGTCACTCAATGCATTTTGAAGGGTGCGAGAACAAAATTACATGACCACCGTGCGTTAGTTTCCTGACATGTGGAATAAAGCGGGATCAAACCTCGAAAGTTAAGCTTATTGTTGATGTCGGCGCAATATCATGCCATGGGATCCTGCTGGTTGAACTAAATATTCCAAGCACAGACCAACATCAACTTACATCACTTTGCACATACCAACAAAACTGCAGAAGCTATGTACTTCACAAATGTTGTGAAGTGGCAAGTCGCTCTGGGCCAAGTTTTCAATCATTGAACAAAGAAGCTAGACAACGTACACAAAAAACTTGAAAGCACAAATACATTTTTACGCAAAAGGTGAGCTGAGGAACAATGTGCTAGAAAAAAGCATGGGGACAATCAAAATATAATATGATGTATATCATATACTACTTCATTCGAACAACAGACACAGTGGAGATTTTTGTCTGTGGTTGGTATGCACATGGAAGATCACCCAACAGCCAACATAAACTTTGCACATCAATGGTCAAGGCAAGCATAACAAATGTCGGGGATTGAACTTGGACAACTTCAAACCGAGCCGATGCCCTACCAATCGCGCCATCCAGTACGGACTGTCGTTCAAAACCTCAAAACAAATGTGACAAGTGCTGCTCTACCTGCAAAAACCTCCTCAACTTTGAGTTG
The DNA here is from genome assembly GCA_018697155.1 of Pyramimonas parkeae. Lineage (NCBI taxonomy): Eukaryota > Viridiplantae > Chlorophyta > Pyramimonadophyceae > Pyramimonadales > Pyramimonadaceae > Pyramimonas > Pyramimonas parkeae. The sequence goes on along the minus strand of NHOP01000239.1, from coordinate 5,355 downwards.
CATCAACTAGAAAGAAACCAAAATGCCAAAGGCGAATGCTTGAGCATAATTCGATGGCGGAAACAATACTAGCAAAAACAAAATCATCGGATGCAGCGCCGGATTCGGGGGTGTTCTCGCCTGTGGAGGCGGAACAACGATGGGGTTGCAAGCGGTGGTGAGCTTGGTGAGTGCACACAACTGGCCAAGCTGCTTGGGCAGAATTGTGAGCTCGTTGTCGTTCAACAGAAGCTCAGCCAAGGCTCGGTCCATGGATCCCATGCTGGGGGGCAGCGCAGACAACCTGATGCGTGGCCGGGCGGAGGATCGGGAAAAACAGGTTCTGGACTAATAAGGGATCGTCGGATGATTGAGCAGTGGCGAATGTGGTGGCAATAGACTACGGAATCCAGAAACATGGACGTCAGTCAACTATCAGGGTATAAGATCCTGGGGTTTGTTGATGGGAACAGCAAGTAAGTCTGTACCAGAATCAGTCCCGAAACTACTGCGGCTATGCACACTGTGGATGCGGTTCAATGTTCCTGCTGCGCTTGTCGTTGTATTCATGAGTGCCGCAGATGGGCTTCCATCGGAATGTACAGAGGTCAAAGAATCCTCTAAGCACTGAACACAACAAAATTTTCCAGATACGTGACTTGTTACACATGTCTGGAAAGTATCATTTCAAAGTTTCATGCAAGTACACCCCCTCATTTGCACACACCCACAGAAATTTCAACATAATCACTCGGGGTTAAGGCTGCACAATGCAATCCAGCCTAGCCAAAAATAAACAGGAAAACAAGACGCGAAACACTACTGATACTGACAAACACACCTGTTTCGTCGAACGCTAAGAGTGTGTAATTTCTTGAGCTGGCAAATTTCCGATGGCACGGCAGTCAGGCGGTTGTCCCCATAGGTAAGAGTTGTCAGCTCGAACAAGGCACACACTCCAAGGGGAATGTGGCAGAGCTGGTTGTTCTGCAGCTGCGCACGCGTCAAGCGCAACCACACGACACTCAACAATCATTTGCAGCATTTGAAGGCCGATTGGATTCCAGGCGCCAGGTAGGCAGCTGCTAAGGCCGCACTTGCAAATTGAAGAAAGATCTAACTGTCAGCATGGGCCATGAAACTAAACTATGGTTTGGTGAGGCCAAACAATATCATCCCTTTGCACTCGACCTAAAGATAGAAAGGCTCAGATTACGCAGCTCCAACTTATGAAGTGAATGGGAGCAAATTCGAGTGCACGACTATTGGTCCGTCAACAATGCCCATGAACAAGCCACCTACTGAAATCATCTACTGCCAGAACCTGTGCGCTGGAGCAGAACTCGGACGTGCAAACCGGATATCACCTGGGTGAGCGCTTTTCGATTCCAGGTCTCAAGTCTACACTCCGGTTGTAACAAGTTGGTCATGGTGGCGATTAAGCTGGAACAGATTGCATCTCATCATGAGTTACAGAATACACATGAACGGAAATTCTTTCAAGTGATCATTGCCGTTATCGCCATACAAGTGTTGCATCCAACAGGCATTGGTTCATGCCACATCGTCGCTCTGGGTCCTGTGGATCTACTGGCAGATATCAGATTTGTTTTGCATGTTGACATCTTCGTTGGTTTGCGCTGAACACTCACGCAAGAGCCAGACCACCGCGGTGCATTAGATACTATGCTTCAGAACTTTGCTTGTTTGAAATTGTATGTGATTGTCACGCTTGATACATGGACATGACCTTGCAACATGAAAAGTTATGAGTACACTGCCAATGAAAAATAATTCCCATATTGAAAAATCAATGCTAGCGTACACACTTGGAGGCTTTTCAGAGACGACAGGCGCGCAATCGAAGGAGGCAGCTGAGTGAGGGCGTTGTTGGCCTGCACAGAAACATCACAAATGCACACGTTCGTGGCTACGCAGGTGACAGTAAATAAGCAGCGAAAGCGAAGGAAGATTCACAACGCTAGGAGCCCCATATTGAGCTCTTATCAGAAAGTTTTGTTGCGGAGGAGATACAACGCCAGATCGACGTACTCGCTGAGGAGAAACCAGTATAGTATACATGATTTATATGATGTCCAAGCGCTCGCGATAACTCTTGTGGATTTGTACTGCATTGCGTACTGCAGTTTATGCGCTCCGAACTCGCCCCGGGAGCAAAGAACCATGTTCAAAATACGCGTTGATTTCAACAGGAAACGAGGAGATTTTCTCAATACCCGACAACAGACGATCAGGATTCCCTCAAGGCTACATGAGTGGGGCGTATGTGCTCATTGACCCCAGCTCCAATAGTATGTCGACTTGCAAACTGATCAGCCAGGATCTGAACAATATGCAGGAGCTGAAGATGTCGACAAGTAAGTCGCTTGCGATTGCGCATTACAAGTGACTCATTGCGCTTGTAGTTGTGCACCACAACCCATTTGTGAATATGCATCTCAAACTACCCAGTGAAGGGTAGAGCGCATTTGAACCCAAAGCATCGAGAGCGGAACAGCATCCACACAAATGCATGACTCATCAACAGGAACGCGGTCATTGACAAATCAATGCATCCCTGAAGCATACAGCATCGCAACCCTTTGGTTCATTAGAGGCAAACCAAAATACCATCCTAGCCAGTATCGATACCAAGAACTACGCTGTTTAGCAGCCTTTCATATTATATGAGATGTAAAACAAAAACCTGAATGTCCACCGCCACCGCAGGCATCCAGAGTACGCACCACGTTGAGATCCGTCAACGCGGTGCACTGGCAAAGCTCATCGGGCATGCACTTGAGCGCGTTGTTCTCTACATTCAGACTCACCTGCATGGCCAAACCCCATGCTCCCAGCTCCCGCCAGCCTGATGGAAATCTTGTCCATGCAAGCTGGAAAACTGCACAATTTCGCTGCATATGGATCCGGGATGCAGTGCATGTATTCGACAAGAGACCAGTATCCAGAGTTTGATCAACACCGTTGTTTGCTTCGGTCGTTGTCGAAGATCACTCTTGGCACAAACCGCGAGCACGAGAACAGTAGCATTGAATACTGATACTGTTGCCAACGAACCAACTAGAGTCAACTACACATGCTACCTGTTCTATATAATCCAAAACTTGTATCAAATTAAATCATTTTGGCATGGCGTACAATCACTTTGGCGTAGGAACCAACAGTCATGAATCCTGTTTGCCTTCAGTCCCCTACTTATACACATCCAAAAACACAATTGAAAACAGGGATGGTGGGAATGCTGTGCAGCGCAATTGCATTCAAGCATCACATGCGAGGGAGGGGGGGAGCGGATACCAGGGACTTGAGATGGCTGATTTCGCTGGGGAGCACCTCCGCCAGCAGGTTGGAGGCGAGATTGAGGTGCGTGAGATGCGCGACACTATTCAGGAACGGAGCCGACCGAAGCTGGTTGCCCTCAAGAGACAGCCTTCCCAACTTGGCCCCCTTGGTGGCGAGATGGTCCGCCATCTGGTGCGTATACGCCGGGACATGTTGGTGAAGGCGAAGCCGGAAAAGGTGGGGGCGAGGGAGACGACAAAAGTGTATCAACTTCTTTGAGGCTCGGAGAGACACGTTGCCGATGCAACGGAGAAAGCAAATCTCTAGTTAGGGTCTTGCTTATGGAAACCCAGGCTTGGAACTGTCGGCTTTGTCCGCCAGACACTGCTGGTGGCAGTGTGCTGAGGCATGAACAGATACAGTAGTTCATGTCTCTGCCAGAACCACTACCGCAGCTTTGCACGCGCCTTTAGGACCAAAATGATCGGCCGGGGAGTGAGCAAGGCACAAACAAGCAAAAGCCAAAATCGCAGCTTAGGGTGAAGACCTGAGCTCTGAACAACACAAACACAACGGCAACAACGCAGATCATTCAAAAACTGCATAACTCTATGAAACCTGCACGCCACCTTGTGTGCATTCCCACATATGAAACAAGCGGCGCGTCTCGCTGGATATGCGGGTTGCCTCCAGGTCACTTTCACCAGTCAACGGAACAGACCTGAACAACATATGTGATTGAATAGCAACATATTCTTATACTGGATTTGTCAGATAAACAAGAAACCATCCACCCCTTGCACATAGCCCACTCCTGTGTGTAACCACATCTTTGCTCTAACGCTCACAGCACAATCTTCGAATTCCCGATCCAATTGCTCAAGGCGCAGCATGGTTTTATGCGGTTTTTGCGCATTGGCAACAAGTCGGCACATATGCGGTGAACGCATGTTTCCAAAGCACTAACTGCACGGCTGCCCCTCCCGACGTTCAAGCGTTCGTGCGGAAACTGCAAGAGCTTCAACTCAGACTCAAAGCACGGGAACAGTCCAGGCTTGCGCGGAACTGAGCGCCGCCAGGAGCCCTGACGGTTGACAAACTGGTTGCAGCACGTTCGCAAATCTCAGGGCTATGCCGACCAGAGTAGCGTCAATTGCCGCTGTTTGGGCCATAGACCCGGTCCTGGAGTCACTCAACAACATCCCTACAGATGAACTCAGTGCACGCGAATCAACAACGTCTTCGAGTGAACATCCTGATGGCGTCTTGTGACAATGAACACCTGTACGCTTGCAGGCATAGTTGCGAACAGTTGGGCCGTTGCTGCATCTGCTATGCCATTGCACTAAACTTACGCTTGAAATCTGCGCCCTTGCCCAGAGCCCTGTGTTCTGCACATCAGCAACCAAAAGAATCCAGAAGTACAACCAAGATAAACCCTCTTCGTCCGCAGAACACTCTTCATCTTCGGAATCTCCAAAGACTCTAGCTCCCACCTGCACGGGAAGCCGCTCCCAGCCGTAGTGCACCATTGTCAGCTCGCCACTGCCCGCCTGCTCTCGTAGCGCGCGCAGCTGGTGATCGCTCATCCCCACGTCGCCGGCTCTGGGGCTAGGCTGGCGCGCCCGTCCGGACCACGTCGCGCCTTCAGTCTGGCCATCGGTTGCAACAGCGCTCTCTTCGCTGCCCATCTCTCGTCGGCCTCTGCGGCTGGATGGGGTGTTGTGGGTAGGTGGGGTGTTGGGGCTGTTGGGACTGTTGGGGGTGTTGTGCCACAACTGCACCGCAGTGGCGGAGGCACTTGCTGGACTAGAACATGCCCAAATTGTGATGTCGGGCAAGGCGTTTGATCGGGGCGAGACCTCGGATGATCGCTTAGTGGCAGCATGCGCTCCTTCTGAGATTTGTGCGCCGGAGGAGGTGCTTAGCAAAGAGGCGGGTCTGGAGGCGCGCGCAGCTCTGAGTGACACCAGCCCCACAACAGGAGATCACCCCCATCCATACATATCAACACGATCCATACAGATCAACCCCATCCATACATATCAGCACGATCCATACATATCAACAGCA
>NHOP01000238.1:0-17293 GCA_018697155.1 Pyramimonas parkeae | reverse complement strand
CATACAGTCGATTGCCGGTATGTATAACCATACGTATGATGTCCCGATAAAGATACGATGTACAGTTCCATGACAGAGTTTGATCAGCATTCATTCCCGATAATTTCGTTCTCTATGAATATTCCATGCTGCAAATCGGATGTCGACGGAAACCGTGCGTCTCACGACCGTGGTGGAAGCTGCTTTGGATCGTTCACCTTCCCAGGAAGGTTCACTTGAGCCTTGGCGTCTTGCGCCAGCTGCTCATCTCGCTCTAGGTCAAATGCAGGCTGGGGTTGGTATCCTTCCGGAAGATCCAGTTGCATAGCCGCCTCCCGATTCTTCGCCACTATGTCCGTCTGCAAAACGAGCACTCGCAGTATGACAGTCTTTCTTTTGCTTGAGTCGGAAGGTTCGGTTGCATATATGATAGGATAAGACCCCTACTGGCTGGGCGGGAAGCAACATCATATACGAAGAAATTGCTGAATTTCGCAATTAAAATATGTCTGTCCAAGGATAAGTGCATTGAGTCTGCTGCACAGGCACAGATGTAAAGCATAGACCCTGTGATATGTACTGCGCAGAATGCAATACCGCAAGGGCATTGATACGCCTCGTCGACCACCTTGATCACATGGCTCGTAGCAAAATAATCACTAGAGGGCTGAGCTCAAACATGAGCCCCTGCTGTCGGTAGACCTCCGGGGTTTCGTGCAGCAAAGATAAAGTACATGATCACCGTATACACGATAAATGAAAACAAAGTTTGAAAGAACATCTGAACCCAGCAAATAATTTAGCGCGACTCATCATCTGCACTCACTCTTTTGATCCACAGTGGTGCGCGATCCTCCAGGAAATCCTCACCCAGAAACTATGTGCAAATTCACCGGCTGTGTTCGACTCCATTAAGGTCAAAATAAGCATTTGCTTTGAATTGAGTGTAAGTACAATACATCTTGTTCAGAGTAGAAGTCTTGATCCATCCCATTAGGCGTTATAACCATGGGTTGAGAAAGATACTGTGCAGCTCACCCACAATAACGCAAGTTGCAGGAGTGCTGAAACTTCCCGACACATAGATATCTATTACAAAAACACACTGTGCTGAAGACATGGCAACCTTCACTGATACATTTCATTTGTTGAACGTCGATGGGGCTATCTTGGTGAATTCATACATCAGAATTTTGTGAGAACAATCCTAAGAGCGTTGGTGCCTCAATCTATGGTATCACTTCCAGCTGCCCATAAAATGGGTTGGTGGGTTGGTAAGCGGACGCTTAACAAGGTCTGGGAAGCTCGCTCGACGTGTATGAAAATCAATGTGCATGAAATGAGAAAAGGTGCGCAAAATTCCCACGGAAATTCCATCTTATTACATCATAAATGACCCGATAATCAATCATTCTTGTTCCATGGTCAATCACTCCAAAAAGTCTGCCACCTCGCTTGTGTGAGCACCTCATCTTATTCAACAAGTTTCAGGTCAAACACTTGGCATGGCTCCCATACACTCAGGATACAGCCCGTTGAGCACAAGAAACTAGCGTAAATGTGATAAACTACTTACCGCAGTAAAAGAGGCGGCTGTGTATCGCTGTCCACAGACCTCTTTACTCATGGGCACGAACCCTTGATACCTGTGTAGACCACGTCAAACTTAGCCTTTGGGATTCTCAAACGTTCATATCCATTGTCTTTCTAAATGACCTTCCACCAAGATGGCGCCACAATGATCCATATGGTATGACGTAGAAATCGATCGAGTGCACATTGACTTAAAAACAAAAACCATGGTCATGATGTTTTGAGCCCATCCCAATCGGCACGGTGGACCTTCGCAAGAGTCCCAAACCAAACTCTTGACACAATCCAAGTAGTCACCGACAAAAATGGAATACAAAAAATCATAAAATTGCGACAGCATTCAAACATGAAATAAATCTCACGTTTCTCAAGCAAACGACAACTAGAGTGCGTGAGTCCGCGTAGTCAGTGTACTCGCTCGTGTTTATGTGTCAATGCTCAAAACACTCTAACTTGGTGTGCACACGGCATGCGTGAAATAAAAACACTGACAGCCATGTGCGAGACGAACACGAACTCACCCTGGTATGCGTCCAGATTTGTACCCTAGGTGAATTTTGCTCTGGTAGGGTCCATAGCTGATTTCCGAAGACATATTTGCCTGCGCGCAAGAGGAGACCGAGGAAGCTCACGCTTCAACGCGGGTTGCTTCCAGGACTAAATTTAGCATTGCAAAATAGTGGCAGTGGCCCTTCCCCTGTTCTCTGATAGGTGAAAACGTACCTCTACGAAAAATACTGATGCGACCAGGAGACCTCGTAATACATTATTTGTGTCAAATTGGTGCATTGTGACAACCAATAAAATATATCGAGATTACATCATAATAAGGGGGGTAATCATATGGTTGAGGATGAAAAATTGTAATGATGATACGTACAATTAATATATTATAGTTTTTTTTTTATTTTTATATATAATTATAAAGACCGAAATGTACACATATCCGCTATAGCTCAGTTGGCAGAGCGCGGGGCTGTTAACCTTGAGGTCGGAGGTTCGAGCCCTTCTGGCGGAGCTTTTGATGATCGGTTGTTTGCTTCCACGGGGTAAAGTTTTCCTTACGTGCGAATCTGACGTCACGAAACATCCGTGAGGCGGGTCACGGAGTATCAAGGAAACAAATCCAGCATCCTCGACTTGTTGGCGCGAGCTTTCGTTAAGGAAAGGTATTAGGGCTTGGGGCAACAAGATTAGGGTCGGAGGATGGCCCTTGCGAACACTCACTGCTTTCAGCGGCAGTGCTGTCTGCACATTGCCACTGCTCGAAACGCACTCCTCGACTACGCGCAGACAACGAAAGCACGACTCTCACAACGAGTTTCACGGATACAATGTACACTACCTCCACTGGCCGGCTGTTTCTTCGCGCAGGTGGTTTCACTTTTCCGAGTAGGAAGACTGCAAATTCGTCCAACTTCCCGCCTGTGCACGCAGCATGCGATCGCAAAGTGAGCAGACGAGTCATTTTTCGAAGGATCAGTCCAAGGCGCACTAGGGAGTCACCAATCCTCCGAAGCACGTTTGTCCAAGGAAGGGGCGGTGGTGGCGAAAGGGAGAGCACGAAGTGTGGGATGGCGCGTGGAGATGCCATGGAGGACTCAGGTCAGCACATCTTCTTTCCAATTGTTACAACAAGAGTGCAGTTTTGCCATCAAATGCCAGGGTACCACACCGCATTTCCTCCCTTAAATTCCTGGAGAATCTTTTGCTGCTTGATCTTCTCATCAGTGATCAGGATTTGTCGCATGCAGTCGTGTGTGCCTTCACAGAAATGATATCAGAACCCAGCGAGCAGTCCTGACTCGCTGTGAGTTGAAAATTCAAGTTTCTTTTCAGTGGCTAAGACAGGACGATATCTGCCGTAGACAGTTGGGGACGTGAAGGGACACCACCAATAATTTTACATATTTCCAATGTTATGGTATTGAACAGAATCGGTTGAAGATTGTGGTGAAGCTGAAGAATCGACTTAGGGCTGCAAACCCTGTCGCACAACTATGCAAGCGATCATGCAAGGGTTGTTGTTGCATACTGTTTTGTAACGCATCTCGTTCTCAAGGGATGCATCTACTCACGCAAGATAGCCTGTGAGAGCCTGTGATGTTCCAAGATAAACAATTTGGGCAAGATTGTGTGCAACATTGTTTGTCGTACAAAGAACATCTGTGAAACCCCCCTCAGGTGTTTTCTTAAACAAGCATGTAACAGCGTGAGCTACAACATTGCAACAGTATCCGAATGCAAGAACAAATGCCATACATCTTTCGGCGTTGGAAAACTCTGAATACAATGAGCAAGCCCAACATCATGTGTGCGGCACAGTAGTGGGCATCTATTGTCTTCATCGACATCTTGTAGAATTTTCTGCATTTCGATGAATCATTGAATTTCTTCAATACATGGGGCATGGTGTGGGGGTATTGCTGTCGATAGGTCTAGTGAACATCCAACCGATCCGAGTGGATATATTTGCAGATCTTTCATGGCCAGCATGCTACGTGGCGAAGAAACAGTTTGATGTTGCCCTCGCCGAGTATGTCTTCATGCCCATTTGTACCCCTGTCCTGTGCATTGCTTCAAGCCTTCATTGAACACGTTGAAAAGTTGCCTCAATGTTAAACTGTGAACAGGGAAGAGGATGCATTGAGTGTCAGATCCCTCGAAACATTAGATTCGGGATATTTGAATGAAGGGCACAAGTGCGTAACAAGCACGTCCTTGCGCATGCATGTATTCACCCAACCATCATCTGGTTGTTGACCCAACCAGTGAATTATCGATATCGCTGGTACCCAGAGTCCAACTTTCTGACTGAATAGCTTGAAGTATCCCCAGCTACAGCAGAATCGATGTGATTAGTTCCTTGTCCATATCAAAACATTCCCAAAGTTATGCGAGAGTGTAGCCAGTACGTTGTTGTACAATGGTTTTATTTTGCTTATTGGCTGCATTTGTGTTTTAATCAATGATGCAGTCAGAAACATGCTCTATGGGTCTAGGGATTGGGGATAAGCACCTCTGGCTCACACCTAGATGTGTTCCTAGGTGCCTTTTGATTTATGACCTTGGCACCCACGTTTAGAAGCTTGCCAGGTTAAGTGGATATTGTATGCAGCATTCGTTTGATGGTACATGCCATGACGATAGGGATCTGAACACCTCATCTTCACCATGCGGGGTAGAGATACGACCAAAATGCAGGTCTATCGTGTATTTTCATCTGTGAACTGAAGTTTCAGTGAATTGAAAATTGAGTTGCCTTAGTCTGCACATGCCTGATCATGTGCTTGTTTGTTTGGGTGCATTTATGTGGACTCCATGAACGTGGCATGCAACGTATCCAGAATCCCGATGTTTCCCATGTCAACATGAGGTAGCCTGTTCTTGACAGTCATGCTTTATACTGTGTAAAGTATTGAATTTAATGCTAAAGAGCGCTTAGGGCCGTGTTGCAGATTTACGCGTGAGCATCCAACCGTGAAGCTAAAGATATTTTGGCATGCTTACATGGCGGACCGCAATATTGGCCGCAAAGGGGAGACCAAAGATGCCTACCTCAAGAAAAAGTGAGGGGAATATGCCATTGAAACAGTACGCTTTGTAAACCCCCAGCAGAAAAAACTGTTTCTTGAGAATAATGCATACAGGGGGTGTTGCATAGTATGTATGGTAGGCGGCAGACTCATGTGATTATTTGACACTGCGCTTCGCATTCTAAAGCCTGGCGGTACATGGGATATGTGAGCAAGCAGTCAATAATCCATAGCAGAATTCTTCGAACGGACTCTTTGTGTGATTGCTTTAAGGGCTATTGGTATTTTAAGCATACCCTCGGTACCAATAGTTTAGGCAATGATGCCTTTCGAAGTTTTCAGAAGGATGAGTTTGAGTTCCTTATCTGCTGCAATGGGCTTTTCGTAAAGGAGATGTTGTGGGGAAATACGTTCCGACATAACAAGCTTTTCATGAAAGATTGCAATTGCGCTGTCTCGAATGACCAGAGGAGACATTCTGGTAGCACGTCTTCGGGATATACGCCATCAATACAACACAGCAGTGGTCATTGTATTCCATCTGCCTGACCTAAAATCAATAGTGGATGTTCAGCGCGCCGGAAACCATGAACAATGGTTTACTCAGATCGAGTTGTGTAATGTAGAAAGACAAAACATTTTCATTCTGCCATGATTACGCTACAAATACATTCCTTTAAAAGTTTTCGTCATGTTTATCATGGTAGTGTTCTCAGCATCAAGGGAAGGTAGGGTTCTACTATGCGTCGAGCGCTGTAATTATCATGTAAGTATATGTTCTCACCATTTCATGTGAGCGCTGGGAAATATGACTTTGCTGAATCAAACCCATCTTCTTTGATTCACACGAGTTCGGAATCTTATGGGAACTGGCCTTGAAGAAACTCAACCCCTATCCAGAGCGCCCACAATTGAAGCGGAGGTCTTGGTATTCTTGACATGGGACCTGGTTTTGAAGGTTTGGGATTTGTCGGAATTCAAACCCTACAATCATGCTAGCTGTTTTGTGATTCACATGTTTTGTTATTCGCATGATCACCCAGTTGAGCAATAGGTGACCCGCCAGCCAAGAGTGCATTTGAAATATCATAGGCCGAGGAAGATTCCACACCAGGGACTCGATTTCGAGTCCCTTAGCAAATCACGCCGCCACCCTACAAGGGATGCTTTCTGTCAAGGGTTGCCAAGTACCAAGGCTTTGCTGTTTATAGTACTGCGGGCCCCCCAGAGATACGGCTTACGTGTCGAAAACCCTAATCTACTGCGTCCCACCTCTAATTGTGTGCTAATTGTGAGCTCATTGCCTCAGACTCAGGGCGCCCCCGGGTCGTACAAAAGTTAAGGGGGTGGTTCTTTGCAAAGGTTGATATAAAAGCGTTATTTTTTTGTGCAAATTCCGCAATCCCTTCATGTGCAAGAGCTGTCGCTATGCGCTAGGACACGGCACTGTTGCTGCAATATTGCCAAGAATCGCTTGCTCTATGCATTTGTATGTATCTGGAAATGCGTCGCCAACCAAGAATACTGGTGTGAAGTTCTCTTTACCACATGAAATCATCCGCAGGTGTGGTACGACTCACAAGTTTTTTCAATGGTGCTCATACAAGGCACTGCCTTGTAATGTATCTCTGTGTTCGAGGATGATAATGTTCATCCGTTTAGATGCAGCTTAGGTGTTTTTGATTATTTTTCTCGAGCTTAGTTGGCTTTTGGACCTTTGATACAAAATTGCGTGATCATGTATGTATTTTGGGATGCAAAATATATCCACGATTCCTACTGGTGAAGCGGGAACCCACGTCAACTCATATCGCAGCTAAACTATTTCACACTATGAGTATGTGTACGTGTTCGGTGACAGATTCCGAGGAGAAATACCTTTGCCCGCCATCGAGCGGCAAGCTGCCAAAAAGCTGGGAGTCACGTTCTCGCAATGGGAGTTCTGGCCAAACACTTTCCAGGCTCAGCGGTGAGATCCAATTTCTTCTAGCACCTTGCTTATTCGGAGGCAATGGATTTCAACTTGGGCTACGGCGAAAACACAAGGCAGAGTTGCACGGGTTTCCGAGCTTGTGATGTATTTTTCAACCAGCAAACTTCTAGCGCGTCCATTGATTTGTAGAGTCAGAGCAGCCAAAAAAAGTTTCTTATGTGTTTCACATGAGTTTTTGAGGTGAAAAGGCACAGTTCTATCACGCACAGAGCAGGAAACACCTTAGAATGATGGAAATATACTGCCTTTTCCTTCAGCAGACAGATCATTGGCTTGTTGGATGGGTGTTTTGTTCTCTACAAGCGGCGTCCGAATCTTGGCATTTGAGTACATTTACTCTGCAGGAATGATAATTTAGCATTCTTATCGCTATTCCTATTGCTATTGTTGCATTTCATCAAACTTGAGAACTTTCAGTCAATCATCAAAGGGCGGCCTGGACGACGCCTGATGATAGTGGGTCCTGCCAATTGCTGCGGATAACTTCTAGAATGGTCTCAAGTACTATGCCTAAGCGGATGTTCAAACTCTTAATCGGAATTGAGGTACTGCAGTCCACAGACTTGCACCGATATGTGTAATTGATCTCTCGGCTGAATTAGGTGAAGAAATTCTTGGATAAATCAGAGGGATGTCGTAGCATATTTGTCCACCAGACCATTGTGCAGCAGTTTGAATATGTGTGATGTCACATGTTGCAAACGTAGCGAATGAAGTTACATCTGTTCTCTGCAAGATTCACATCGCATACTTCTCCTCGTCGGCTCGCTTGACTGCATGTAATTGCACTTTTCATGATATGGCTTGCTGCTGCAGTGATCGACTCGTGATTGGTATTATCTTGAACAGCGAAGAATACTGATTTCATTTCTTAGCAGCACCGTTTGCCGTGTGGCAATTGGAGTTGCAGGTTGATGCTATTGGCGGGACAAGCAGGCAAAGCCCATGACTTAGCTGAAGTGCTTTTTCATATGACATTTGAGCGGGGTCTCAACATAGGCTACCCTGAAGTTCTCGAGCAAGCTGCTGAAGAGATTTCACTTGAGCATGGTGCAGAATACCTTGGCACGGGAGAAGGCTACATGGAAGTGGAGGCACAGGATCAACAGGCAAAGGACGGAGGTGTTCATCTAGCAGCCTTGCCATTTATGTTGGTCGGAAACGGTGCATTCAAATTAATGGGGCCTCAGCCAGCATCATCCTATAGTAACGCTCTATTGCGTGCGCTACAAGCACAGCTTCTCACAAAATAGACATCCTTTTGTTGCGTGACATTCAGCCTTTGCAGCTGTTTGCTCGTTTCCGTAGGTATACCTTGATCATGGCGTAGCATTGGGTGAGACTACATTCGTAATGATAAGCACCATGGAAGTATCCGAGGTCATTGAAGTTGTTTAGGTGATTGGCATTGTCACTAGCAAGTTGAATGTGACCCAACTGGAAGCATGGCGTGTGAAATCATTGTCGTAGATAGGAACCTGCCATACTGGGGCCCTACCTAGCTCACATCACGAAGCATAGGCTGTGAACAAAGTGAGCCACATTGCATAGTTTGGTTTTCAATTGCCTACAGCCGAATGCACATATCATAATTGTACAACAAGTCAAGAAGCAATGCACTGGCAACCAAAGTTTCAACTTTGTACGTGCGAACTCTTGCTTGACACTCTAGCACAACGCCCAGCTTCTTAATCAGGGAAATGCTGTTTCCGGAAAATCATGCACAGCAAACAGTTGGAGACTGACTACAGCATGAATGACGACATCTTGCATTGCGTACAGTGTTGTAGAACTGGACAGGAACTGTGTCCGGATTCCTTTATGGCTGTATCAACTGTTACATGAAATTTCGCTATATTTCACTCCATAAACAGACAACATTATTTATATGCACACATGGAACACAGGCACCAACTGCTGACACAAACACTAGTATAAGTTACTGTTCTGCCGGAATATCATTTGACTCCTGCTCTGGTGCAGCGGCTGACTCCTGGCCTCTTTGCAATTTCCATATTGCTACTGTGCCGTCGACTGCTGTGGATGCGAGAGTACGGTTATCATACGAAAATCGGATGCTGGAAATGGTGGAGCTGTGTCCAACAACTTCATTCAGAAGACGACCATTGGCAAAATCCCACAGCCGAATTACCTGTGGTGAGCATCTACAGAATATGAGTGGTGTTGCATATCGCAACAAGAATCACACTACAGGTGTCGATTAGCACACACGTTTTGATCATGCAATCGCTTTGAGTCGAAAAAGATCATTCTGTGAAAAAAATTCACGAAGGTTGAGGAATTCAACCCAAAACATCTGGAGTACTCAAGACACCCCTCCTGCCAACCCTGCCTCAACCTCCCTGACAAAAAACAAAGAAAAACATCAATAGTGGACATCAGCATGAAACACAATGACTGCATGACTTCATACTGCGCAAATTATGGTCTACATGATGCGGCATTAGGTGCTTTAGCCCTTATCAATTTTGCACACCTGGTCGGCCCCGCCGGAAGCAACAATGGCGCCGTCTGGAGACACGCACACGCACGTGCCTTCTCCAACATGTGCTTCTTGGACCCTCTGATATAAGCAACAAACCAGATTCGAAATAAAAGACAAGCACACATCGCTGCTAACTCTTGCGCTTTGCCAATCACAAACACCAGGCACAGTTGTGGGTCGATACCAGTGGTAACAACTTGTCAATAACTTTGTCTGAAAAGCTCCCGATGCGCTGGATACAACGACAATGAAAGGAGGCTTATTCCAACAATCATAAAGTACTCAATGTACAATGAAACTGATTTTCAGATCTATCACCTGGAGGCAGGCTCCAAAACGCCCGCCAAAAAAAACTAGCACCAATTGCGCCGACAACCTTCGCAGATTGCAAATTCAACACCAACTTTTCCCAGAAATCACGTACCTGAACAGGGTGAGTCTCTCGCAAATCCCAGAACGTGAGCTGCTTGTCTTTTCCTGTAGTCACCACTTGTAACTGCATGCATGTGCACGGAAACCCCCAATCCCAACACCCTCCTGCCCATCAGTGTTTCTCTTGTTCTCTAGTCACTCATTCCATCAATATTTGTTAATGCGCATGAGGCTCCGCACGTTTGTCCAGCATCGCTACGGTGCCGCTGCTTGTCCCCGTAGCGAGCCAGGACTCAGGATGTTGTGTGGCTTCCACATACGTGTGCGCAGGTTGCTCCGTTTACTTGTTACTCTAACTGAAAAAGATGACTGCTTTCATGTATAGCTCGCCCACATCAGAACCTGTAGGCGTGACATTTGGAGTACATAGAATGTCATTTGACAGCAAATTCAAACAATTTGAAAAAGTGCGGTAGTGAGCGTACTTGGGCACTTGGAGGCAATACGACTTTCTACCCAGGCACCTTGTGCACTCAAGCGCGCGCTGTCGCAGATGAAATGCGCGATACATTGTCGAGTTGAAGGCGTACGCGCGGGTTGGATTCGAAATTTCTCTCCAAACTGGCAGAGTCCAATATATTCGGGGGCCGATATATATATGGGGGCCGATATAGGGTGATAGGAGTTTCGATACGTCAGCCATACCAGCGAGCACCCGAATATCAACGAATATGACGTATCAAACCTCCTATCACCCTATGGGCTAGGACCTGGGGCGCACACCTTGTTGAGTCTTTCAAATGACACTTCCATAGGATAAGCCGCTGATTTCAAGAAACCCAGTCTTGTTCCACCGCTTGGCTTGGTCGACGTGCATTGAATTTGCGCATTCGTAGTCTGGCCGCTACCTTGCAAGATGCAGACTTAAAAGCAATTGCATGCTTGCTGTGAAAGCTCACGATGGTCGGTGCAGGCTGGTGAAAACCCAGAGAGCAACAGGCGGTGCGGGTGTGCGCGTCGCTGGTGGCGCTGGACACCACATCTGGTGTTGCAGCAAGAAATGGAATATGATCCGTGCTAAAAGTGACTGAATCCATCAAATTGCAAACACCATCCATATCTTGTTGTGCGCATACTGCGCATCGATCGAGTTGACGGATCTAGCCACAAGTTCATCGAAAAGCAAATCTTGTTCATGTCCAGTGTTGTATTTGGAACGCATCGCAACACACCAGGTTGCAACGACTTGTCCTGAATCGAAACCTTCCCTTTGCAGCAACAAGGGACTCTCGAATATACGAACATGGCGAAGCTCTACACATCTAAGTGCGACGAAATGTCTCAAGCCAGTCTGCCCAGCTTGAGGCGTTAACTACATCTTGAATCCTCAAAACCCTCAAACTTCACTGGATCGCACTACACAACCATGCCATACTTCTAGCACAGCACATCTCGACCGTTTTGGACCAGAACTTTGCATTCGAAAAACCTAGGGACGCTTGCCAAAAATCTGCATTAATCACATGAAAGGAGGGGCACCCCGAAAATCCCAAAACAGGAGGGGTTGATTTGTCGCGCACGTCGGCCGGTGGGGGCAAAGAGTGGCTGCTGAGTCAAGTTCCAACAATTTCACCACGCAAACCACTCTTCGCACCTGCTACCTTTTTCTTAGAGGCACAGCGCCAAACCAAGGCTCACCAAGCCTCAAACCTAACTCCAACGGATGTTTCCTCCTCACCGATCATTATGTTGCGATACACGCGCAGCAGGGGCAGTGATGTACAGCATCCTAAGCTGTCCAACTTGAGACCTTAGAAGCTGATGATTGACGCGACTAATGCTGTACGCCATAATCTCAAAATGATGATAATAATAATAATAATAATAATGATAATATTAATTGGAAACAAAACCCTCTTTACACGGAGGGTTGGTTCAGGATTTTGAAAACCCCAGCCATAGGCGTGGCCCTCATCTATAGCAAGGCATAGCCTGCCCCCGCCATGGGCAGGAATCGCTGAGGCAGTACCTTCTCTTATATGATCTCATAGGAAATTCACATTGATTCACTATAACATAAACAATCATTGATTCAATGATGTGACAATTATTGTTACTCAACAATATAAACGAACAAAAAATCAACTGCGCCATGGTTTTCATTCAGCACCTGATCACGCCCGATGGCGACACCGTTGATGGCTCCCATGCTGGTGCGGTGTGCAGATAATCGGCTGCCTCTGCGCACATCCCACACAGCAAAGCTGCCGTCCTTGCTGCTTGAGAGGCACGCTTCGTCCCCATCAAACATCTCGAGCCCTGTATGCAAAACGCGAAGTTTGGCAAGATGTTTGGAAAGGCGCAGAGGGGGGGGGGCAAACGATTGAGATGTTTGAACCATTGGAGATGACGCAAACTGGGGAAATCAAGTGAAGATTTCCACTTCCAGAATCGGCACGGTGAATTACACCAAGGCATTGTAGAATTTCTCAAGCGATGCTGCGTTTCCAGGGGAAACGTTCCGATCCGAGGAAGGTGTTGCTGCAGTGTTGGTGATTGTGAGATGTAGAGATGAAGGGACAATGAAGTGGTTTGTAGATATATTTTTCTGTTGTCAAGTGAAAAGTACGCGCCAGCACGGTCGTTGCTTAGTACGCCGGCCGAAACCGTGGCTTCCTGTGTCGCAGCTTAAACCTTGAACCTCCGGAAACACAAACTGCTGCCCTACCAACTAGGCCACCCAACATGAGACATGAATCATCGACTAGGCAGAACCATCCCATGATAGAGCTTGAACCCTGCACCTCCAGTAGAACAAATTGCTGCCCTACCAACTAGGCCACCCAATGCGCGCGACATGAATCATCGAACACGCGGAATTCTCCCGTGTCGGAGCTTGAACCCTAAACCTACAGTAACACAAACTGCTGCTGAAAAAATTCGACACTCAACGACAAGGGGGCATCATTTGAGATGGAGTTTTTGTTACTTAGAAGGAACCGAGAAATGCTGCTGATGTTATATCTGTTTAGCATGATCTCTGAATATTTCGCCAACCCAGCCTAGACGCCAAATGAACAAGCCGTCACTAAAAGCGAAAACCAAATCAAACTGCAAACGTGGATTGTTGGTTGTATAGCACCGCACTTATACTTGGCCTGCAGACATGCGCGTGGTCCGCTTCAAAATGAACGGAATCGTTTGGTGTCAGTAGAGAACACGATTCACAAAACCATGAAAAACTCAAGGAAGTGACTAGTATCGTGCAAAGGTTGAGAAGAGTTTCGCAACATTATTTCATGTACCCGTCGTTCTGGCAGATTGAGATTGGCACTCTGGTGCAGAACCAGGCCACTGGTTGCCACTAATGATTCGGACCAAGCGGGCTAAGTTTAGTTCAATTGTGACACAGCACTTCAATGATCAAACTTCTCCTAAATGTACGATTGAATTTGTTTCAGACCATCCTTTCGCCTTGGAAAGGAGAGACGAAGCATAACAGCTCATTTCAGTTTTAACATGTCTCAACACACAAAAGAAGCCAGACCCTGTAGGTGCTGGGCAACGAACTGACAAAAGTTCTATTTTGGCTCACCTGTAACTGGAGACTTGTGTTCAACACACATGCTGATCAAGGACTTGGTACCCATGTCCCAGAAGCGCACATCGCCCTTCTCTCCACCTGTTGCGAAAAAGTATTGTCCATATGAGACGCATATTTGCTTTACACCCCCGGCGTGTACGTTATGAATACTCCAAGCAAGCTCGCCAGTGGGAATCGTGAATGCGCGAACATCTCCATCTTGCCAACCGCTCAGCACATACTGGTCCGACATTGCAACACACCTGCAGTAGACAACACGAAATACCCGCCGGCGTCATGCTAGTCTCTAAAAGGTGTGCTTGAGAACAAAGTCGGACACAATAATCCTAAGTGGCGTCATGTCAAGTTCAGATTTTGCGAGATGGCGATACAGCTGCTTTGTCTGCTAAAATCATTCATGAAGTTGCTGTGGACGTTGCAAATAGAAGGCGTTTACGGACTCTTTAGTAGCAGGGATCTCGATATCAACCGCGTATGATTCAGCCTTATTTTCGAAAGTTGGACACAGGTTTGGTTTGCTCGTCAGTTCGGCAGTATGGAGCCCATCCAATATCCGAGGGGTCTGAAGTCAGCCATTGAGGAAGTGGAAGCGGGGACATTGCCAATGATGAGGGGACCCTCCCACGGAACCCATTCAAAACTCAGCATAACATCAATCACTATGAATTTCCTTTCGAAATGTCATATCGAAACACTCATCAAGATTGCATGGAGTAGACTATGGATTCGCATATATGGAAGCCCTTGTGCGTGAAGGCTCACTTCGATAACACTTGTCCATCTTTGAGTTGCTGCCCTACAGACAGGTATCAACGGTTCATAATGTCTGATGAAGTCTAAGCAGTCATTTGAAAAAGTCGTCATGGTTTTGCATTTGAAACTAGGGTACAGATGTACCCAAGTTTTAAATGATATACGGCACTAGACACATTCAATGTTTCTCTCATCGCACCAGCAGTGCCCAGCATCAGAGTATGTGGATTTGAAGTGCACAGTGTAGTCACTCAAGCTCCATAACATGACGCTCTTGTCCTCGGAGGACGTGGCGAACAGGTCATCTGCGCTCGGATTGAAGCACACTTGGGTGATGGGTCCCATGTGATTTTCACGCAGTACCCCAATGCCTAAGTCGCCCATATTCATCTTATATGTTAGGCAACATGTGCTGCCAATCAACATCTCATCGGAGTCGTGAATGTATGTCATCGAAGATACACCTCCCATGATTTCAGCTGCAGGTGGCAATCGACGAACATCAGGTACACCCGGAGTGAGCAGGTCGCCCGAAGCATAGGGCAGACTTACGTTTGGGCTGAAAGGAACTATGGAACCATCATAGCCGCCTGCTACGAAAACTCCATTCGCCATTGGTCCTACGATGTTCATTACCGCCCCACGACAAGTTGGAATTATCTCTTGCAGACGTGTATTGTAGAACACAACCACGTCTCCTGTCTCGGTCCCTGCGAGAAGTAGAGCTTCCCTGGGCGCCCAACACAGACACGTGTATGAGCGCTTAACCTTTCGCGTTTCCCCTTTGACGTGATCCAGTTCCCCATTGTACGGGTTGAGCGTCCAAAACTGCGGTCCGCGTGCCTGCGACTCGAAATTGTGACCAGCGGTTACGAATCCATAGCTACCATCTTGGTTTATGCGAGAGTTCCAAACCGCAGCACGCGTAGTCGAGTCCGGCATTAATAGTGCGGTGTTATGGATACGTTGAAGGGTATGGTGTACCCTTTGAGCCGGAGTTGAAACGTAGTGCTTTGACTTACGCGTCTGTGCCACAATCATCCCTGAGCTCACGTCCCAGACTATCAATTTACCTCCATCGTCCTGCATTCCACTGACACTTAGTAGTAGTTTTTCATCGTGAGAAAATGATACGTGGTGAACTCCGTGATCGTGCTCTGATAGTCTATACAGGAGCGAGAGCGAATGTAGGTCCCACACGATCACATCCGAGTCCTTTCCCGACTCTCCACTAGCAGCGAATCGTCCAGAGGGAGAAACTGCGAGAGACATAATGGGTTTACTGTGACCACGCAAGTACGTCTGGCTCGTAGGATCATCCTTGTGAGACACTACGATCCAACTGCCTGCAACGTACACCATCTTCCCGTCGAGGCAACCTTGCATGGCACCAAGAACACCTCCACTGAATCCAATTGTCTGCTCGAGTGCAATATCGATGACATGGGAGTCTGAAGCTTCCGTTTCTTTGGCCGTTATTGGGGTGGGTTGTCGGCTCATTCCACCTGCAGCTGTGAACAGCGGTCTCGGAGAGGAGAAGCACCCTAGGGTGCGTACAGCGCAAGTTACCTTCGAACACACTATATATAGTACCGTTCATGTCGGGTGGCCAAGTTGGTACTGCGTCGGCCTAACTCGACTCGCCCGGATTGATGCCACTGCATGAGTGCCCTTACAGAATATCCAAAGATCGGTCATCTGGTCGACCTATGAGGGGAATAATCCAAAGGGTAGCCCTATCTTGTACAATCACGTTCTCAGATGCTTCATTTCAGTTATCGCAAGCTCAATGTGGTTCGCTGACACGTGCTAGTCGCTTCCGATCGTGAGTTCAAAGCTGTGCTGTACTCATTTTAATTTTTGAGATTGTTATAGAAAAGCGTACGTTTATGTTCATACTAACAACGTGCATCTGATTGTTGCCAGGGTTCATTCGCCAGGTTTGCCCGGTGGATCATCTTCGATAAGCGAGCGATCACATCATTCGCAATAATAAATCCCCACGATCGCGGAACCTCGAGGAGGATCCCGGTTGACGCCGGGAGGCCCATCGGAAGGCGTGCATGTGGAAACTGGCTAGACGCTACAGTAGGCACGAATACATCTTCAAACGTACCCTTGGGATTAGGCCTGCACTCGGCAGCCCTTTCATTGGTCCTTGGAGGGGCTCGATTACGTAGAATTTAGACACACCCTTGACCGCTTCGCCGACGGGCATCAGCGATGGCTTGTCCTTGGCAGCCTAATGACAATAGGCACACTGAGTATCGATCAAGGAGAAGCTACTCCTTGAAAAAAATGCGACACAACGCTCCACAGTGAACAAGCTTCGGCTGGCGGTACCCGAGCGATGCAACAAATATTGTAACGTTTGTCTTGCAATGGGTGGCTTTTGTTGCAAATGTACTCCGATAACATTATCCGATACACATTAGGGGAACCTACATATGATTCTGACAAAGCGTTGTGACAATCGCTATTGTGAAGTATGACTGCTCCATCAACGGATGTGCAATGCCATGATGGTAGGGTTGTTTGCGAAGAATAACTTTACCATCACTCAAGAGCACCGGTCCTTGCATAGACAATCATGTACTCATGGCATCTCTGCCATGTACGTCACAAATCACAATCACGTATACCCAACAATGTTTAGTGAGCATCAAACAACAACTCCACGAATTCTTGTGTGCAATCCAAAGGGTAATTTGTTCGCAGTCCTAGTCAGATTGGTGAGTTCACATGAGAAAAAACGTAGCAATCTCTCCAAACAGTGTGGCAAAACTCTACACTACATGTTGAGACAGGAATCTCGCCTAAAAGATAAGGAACCATGTCAACTGAGTCGCGTCCTACATCATAAAACTTGATGCTCAAGTGGTGCTCAACCATCCACCTGTCATTGTAAACGGCATGGGACTGGCAGACCCGCCAGCGCTGGCAGGGTACATTGCGGG